>CAKNYM010025228.1:0-23169 GCA_932195095.1 Andricus curvator
CAACTCCTTTTTCACTTCGAGGAATTCTTCCTGCTGAAGTACTGTTTAGTCCTGTGCTATTGTGACTGCCTTGAGAGATGGATCTAATTGTAGGGTCCTCACTGCAAGCCTCGCTGATTGAAGAATCGATGTCGCTAGATCGATTGACTGGCATACAATCCTGATGGGCCTTGGTTTTACGAGAGTCTGTGAGAATTTACCCAAACGATAAGTCTTTATCGAATTTGTGTTTAGAGTGTTTGGCATTACTAAATCAAGAAGATGCTCAACCGATTGTTTATCCAATTGAGGATCTGGTCTCCCATCATTTTTATGGGCCTCAGTTAGGTTAAATATAATAACATTATACTTTCTACGAAAGCGATCTTCCCACTCACTTAGTACTTTGTCTCCTGCATTTGTAGCCTTTTCCAGAGTAGTAACTGAATAGATCGATAGTGAACGGTCCAGTGCTTTGTGCTGGCAATGACATAGTCAAAGCAGGCGTATCAGTGTTAGAGCTGCTTTGTGACTGGATGGAATTCTGCGGCCCTGTAGTTTTGTCTTGTATCTCACTTCTGTCACCGAGAAGCGACGTCAAACGTGAGCCACAGCATCTGGCATAATGTCCTGCATCCGTTTTTTAGCTTTCCAGCGCATTTGGAATGGTACAGCGCATTGCAGCCATTACATTTAACCGAATCTGATAGAATCGGCTGTTTGCACCTCCCATAATCGCAGATCGATGGTTGCGACAAAAGGTTTTCATTTACTTTGGAGTTTTCCGAAGCCATAATACTTGTTAGTGGTACGGGAATACAGTGCTACAGTGTGTAAGCACATAAACAATTGTCCCAGCTGTATACAAACACACTTACTATACTTTATGGCAGCCTTCCCTGCCGATGGAACATCACTGAAACGGCACTCAAAAAGCACTGCCCAGTGCCGTTTCAGTGCTGCTCGTTTAAAGCTACTCAGATTACAGTTTTAAATGCCTGCAGAAGTTCCCATTATATCTGCGAATAGGCTACCAAGTAGACCAGTTGAAAGGGATTAAAAGTGAAAAATTAAAATTTGTGAAATTTTGAAATTACCTCTGCGAAAGTTAGAACTTCAGAATTTACGGGTTTCGATGATTTCAGATATCTAACTTTTTTTTTTGAAAAGTTTAAAATTCGAATGAACATAATGTATCTCGTCAATGGAATGAGATACGCCAAAACAGACAACATTTTCGAATTAAACTTCAGAATAGTATATTAGTATATAATTTATAAGTATAAAATATATATAATGAGAAAATTCATAAATTAAAAAAAAAATGTTAATAATTTGAAGAAAATTTTAAAAAGGGATTCGGGTTGGTAGCGGCCAACTGCTGTAAACCACTCTGCCTGTCCGGTACGTGACGAATACAATAGAACCATTATATGACCGTCGCATCACCCTCAGTGCGGTTTAGGTGCCGAAATCAGCAGAAACAGTCACTGAAAAAGCACTGGCGGCCCAGTGCCGTTCGCCAGTGCTTTTTCAGTGCTGTTTCATCGGCAGGGTTATCACTCAGGACGTGTAGTACAAACTGTATCCAATCACTGCCTACAAATACCACTGTTCCATCACTTTCCAGCTAAAAATCCACGTTATACACAATATAAACCGGTTCACCGCTATGCAGGCTCCCGTATTTAATTAAAACTGTGATCTTTTAGCTTCTAAGAACATTTAAAAAAGAAAAGCTCACTGGTTTGATCACTCGATGCAAGCACTAGAAGATTTTACGCCAGACACGAAATTTCACGACCAGACAAGCGATCGGCCATATTGCCCATATAGACTTGCTAATTTAGCATCCTTTCTCACAAATACGTATTTAATTTTATCATCATATAATTTATATTACAGGTCCTAATTACTTTAAAATGAGCACTATAGTTATATTGAGAATGAGTATAGGGTCATCCACTAATTTTTCTTTATTTTTGTATATTGAAGTATATACACTAAAATCAATAATAATACCAGCATAGTGTAAAAAATACTTTTTTTCGAATTTATATTTGAAAAAGAAAAATTTGTACACATTTGAAATTCCTATTTTTGCCGCGCCCATTCCGCCATCTTGATGTGACGTAGCTAGCCGCCAAACGCTTGTAAATAAGCCGGGCGATTCACGTTTTTTTCATAAAAATGCAAAAAAATCAGCGCTACCACTGGTGTTTTGTGCCTCAATGCAAGAACACGTCTGTCAAAAATCCAGGAAAATTATTTCTATCTATACCCAAAGGTGAGGAACGAAAAAAATGGTACAAAATTGTTCGGCGTGACATGTGCCCTACCACATCTTTAACGTCAACAGTATATTGTTGCGAAGATCATTTCAACGTAAGTAAATATTTTTATTTAAAATAGAAAACTATAAAATATGCTTTTTTAATAACATAAAACCCGTACTTGACTGATATTCAACAGTTTTATATATATGGGATGCCGGGACGTATGTGCACATTAACCTTAAAATCAAATTGTTTATTTGCGCAACAAGTATTATAAAATTAGATATTTTTTTAACTTTAGAATCATGCTGCTATTTTTAAAAAAGTGTGTCCACTAAAGGGCGAATAAATATTTAATTCTTATATTTTATCAAATGCAAAATCAAAGTATTGAATTTTGAGGTTAAAGCTCGCTTTATGTCGACATCATCAACATCTGTAGTCGATTATTTCGTTACCTTTCTATTTCTTTTATTTAAACTAAAATAAATACGATATTATAATTTTGATTAAATAACTAACTTTAAATTCGATTATACAATACACTGGTTTGAATATTCGTTATGTATATTTGTATATTTTTTCTACACTAGTCGTTGAAAACTTGTAAATGTTTTATTTGTTTAGCAATATAAATTGAAAATAGCTCAAATTCATAATCAGGTAATAGATTCCAAAATATAAATTTACAAACTAAAATTGAAAAATAATGAGAAGAGAATTGTATGAACGATTAATCCTTATAGGTACGAGTCATTACATTGATTTTCTGAAGTCATAAATCGAGAACAGTATTTGAGATTTTAAGATGTTTATAAATGAATGATTTAAGATAAAAACCACCTATTTCACAAAACTAAATTCGATCGTTTTTATTGGCTAAAAATTCTTTAAATTCAAATTTTGTAAAAATATTATACTGGCGAACTAAAATAATATTGTATTTCTAAGGACTCATTCCTTGATATTATTAAAGACTGCGAAACAATATTTTTAAAAAATACGTGGCTACGGGTACCGAAATGTCTGTATGAATAGCTGGATTTTTTCGGTACAAATAGAGTTGGAAATGGGACTATTTGTCCCGAAATTTCGGTAAAAGTAGCCAGATTTTGTCGGTTCGTGTAGACATTTCCTAAAAAAATATTCCAAAACTTCAAAAGTACAAAATTATGAAATTTAAATTTCTTTGAAAGAAAATTTTCAGTAACTGTACCTTGGTTATAAAGTTATTTTTCAGTAATTGTTTTGGAATTGTCATGGTTCAATCTAGTTTTGCGATATATTCGGAGTGACTTTTTGTTTTTCTTTTAAATTCTAAATTTGATTTTTGAGATTTTTTATTATCTTCTGTTTATTGTCAGTGCAAAAATATAAAAATAAATTAAGGTTCATTTTTTGAATATATTATTTAAATAAACATTAAATCTAAAAAGTGGGGACATATAATTAATCGAAAGAAATATCTTAGCTGATTGTAAAAGTTTTTTCCGGAAAATTGACATAACATTTTGGCAACGACTTTTATGCATATTTTAGTTAAAAAATTTAAAAATTTTATAAGTACTTTATATTTGCAGCTGCAAGAAGACTTGGAGAATTACATGAGAATAAAACTGGATCCTTCTGTTAAAATGAGGCTGAAAAAAGGAATATTACCTCACTTATTTGATTGTCAAGCAGATAGGACTCTCACATTTTCGAAGCCAGGAAGGTCAGGAGCAAAAAAATTATCAAAGGTTCGAGTACTAAAAGAAATCGAAACTGAAGAGAACGAAAAAGCAGAAGCAAAACTGCAATCAGAATTTTTAACAAGGGCAGAAGCGAAACTACAATCAGAATTGATAGCAGAAGCAGAAGCAAAGCTGCAATCAGAATCGATAGCAACAAAGCAATTTATCGAGATTGATGCTCGTAAGAATAACTGCGAAGAATCTGCTCATATTTGCATTGACGAAAATTATAACGATACAGAAGGAATGACCAAACTCATAAAAAAGATGGTTGATGTCAGCCTTCAAACTAATTTAAAACCACCTAGACGTAGTAAAGGAATCATGTGCCAAAGAAAGCCTAAAACAAAGGATAAGGCTTGTTCAGCAATAATTCCGGTTACTTGCAAAGAAAACAAAAGTCAAGAGGCAACAAGTAGAACTGAAGCGAATTCGAAATCAACTACTTCACAGAGTAACATGACTTCTAGTGTTTCGTCACTACTGAACAATACTCTGGACGATTGTGACGAATATTTACCAACAGAGGAAACGAGTGAAGAGCAAGTACAGTGTATAGATAATGACAAGAAGCGGCTCTCTCTACAAGTTAAAATGATGCTCATCATGGATCACCCAAGGCTATACATGGGTGTGACTCCAGAAGCTCTTTACATTATTGACTTGTTGGTCAATGAAACTAAAATCAGCAAAGAAAATGTATCTCTGGTCTTTACAAAAATAAGAACAAACGACACATTCGAAAAACTGGCGATTGAATATGGAATGAGCTCAAGTAATGCTAGCAACATCTTTAGAAAAAGTGTACCTGTTCTAGCGAATTATATGAAACGACTTATAGTTTGGCCATCTTCAGATTCAATAAAGGGTCTGCTACCAATAGCCTTTCGTGGTAGATATAGCCACGTTGAAACAATCCTCGACTGTTTCGAGATTGGAATTCAAAAACCTTCGGCTGCAATACATCAAGCTCTAACGTGGTCCGATTATAAAAAGGACAATACAGCCAAAATTTTGATTTCTAGTACACCGGACGGTACTATTAATTTCATGTCCGAGGGATTTGGAGGAAGAGCTTCTGATGTTGTGATAGTTGAAGAGTCCAAGTACGCTGATGCTTTGTGTGAAGGATGTGACGTTATGGCTGACCGAGGGTTTAAACACATACAAGAATTCCTTCCAAAATATGGATGTCGATTAATCCGACCACCAAGTGTTTCATCTAATCAGAAGCTAACCCGGGATGAAGTTCTTCAAACTAGACAAATCGCTAGCCTCCGAATTCATATTGAAAGGACGATCAGGAGAGTTAGAGAATTTGATATGTTGAAGCCTCATGCTAGGCTGTGCAGTGCATGCTTAGACAATCTTGATTATATCTTACAGATAACTGCAGGTCTAATTAATCTTCAGCCACCATTAATTAAACAATAATTAGTGGCTAGTTGGATTTAAGTAAAAGTAGATAGGATGATTCATGCACGAACTATATTTTTAATATTCCATTACAATTGTAACCTTAAAGTATAAGTAATGTATATAAAAGTGGGTCGACGAAGCAAAATTATCGAAATCGCAATTGGAACTATGTCGCAAAGTCTTAGGTCCCTGAAAAAGTATAATTTAAAAAATTCTCATTTTCATAGTTTTGATAATTTCATGTATGCTAATTGTTAAGAATGTTTTTTTAGGTCTTAAACGTTACTGTACATTTTCACAGCTTTTTAATTAACGTTCTCTAGGCGAGAAAGAATTTTTTCAGGTCTGGAAAATGTTGAGTTAAAACTTTTTTCCCGATGATTTAAAAATATATTTATAACACTTGAGGGCTTTTTACTGATAAAAATACACAAGGGAAAAAATTAAAGTCATTTTTGTATTTGTCAGAATTATCTATTTTCAGCCGGCTTGAAAATTTTGTTCTATATCAGAGGGCTTTCCACTGCTAAAAATAAGCTAGAAACAAAATTGGCAAGTCCAAAGAATCAAAAAAAGGAAGACAGTAATTTAAAAAAAAAACTATTTTGTATTTTTGACAATTTTGTTTCTAGTGTATTTATGCCAGTAAGAATCGCTTGGACGTAGAAATGATTTTTTAAAGCCAGCTCGAAAAATATAATTTGTAAAAATAAGAAAATGACTTTCTGGAAAACAGATTATTATTTTTTTTGGTTACGTGGACTCAACAATTTTTTCACTAGTGTATTTTCATCAGTAAAAAGTCCTCAGATGTTTCAAATATCTTTTAGTCAGTAAAAAAAGATAATTAAAAAAATCAGTTTTTCAATTACCAGTAGAAAAGGCTTAAATTCCAAAAAAATTGTTTTATCATCCCTGTAGATTTTTTATTTGTTTGTTTAACACAGGGGGTTCATTAAACATATATTATCACCTAGAGATCGTTAATAAAAATGTCGTAAAAATTTCGATTTTCATAATTTTGTTTTTTCGACCCACCCTAATAAATAAAAATATATATATAAATACCGAATAACTATATGAAGGCATGACGGCATAATAAAGTGAACAGGGATGTACTGCTGTATGTTAAAATTTCAGTTCGGATTTCGAATGTTCTGCTATATTATTCTAATAAGCAATAAAAAACAATACGATAGCTTAAATGGTTTCTTTTATAGATTTTAATAATAAGGGAAAAACATTTGCTTTCCAAAAGTTCATTGCTTTTTCAATTAAATTTACTGTAAATTGTTCGTCATACTGAACATCATACAACGAAAAACGTTTCGTTTTTTCAAAATTATGGCTTGCAACAATAAATTTTCCGCATTTAACCTTCGCCATAAACATTTGCAATTGAAGCTGTCCATAAAATTTTGAAGCAATTTTCCCATCCTTATTAACATAGCGACTACTTGCACTTACAGAAGCTGGACATTTAACTTCTACAACAAAATCTTCACAGATCCCATCAGGTGAAGCTCCTAAAACGGGATGCTGTGCGTGCAGTAATAATCCGCTAGCCTTAACTTTAGTCTTAAAAGATTTTTCGAAAACAGCTATGACTTCTTTCTCCAGAAGCCTACCTCTTTCCATGGCTTCGGTGTCTCTGATTTTCGCAACACCCATTATTTGTTCAACTAGTGAATCATTGGGCGTTTTGCACTGGGCTAGTTCATATATTTTTGAAGCCGTTACTCGTCCATATCGCATTTCTCCCCAAATATGAGTTTGATATTGATCTAGAGTTGCTTTATTAATCATAACACAAAGTTCAGGTGTTAAAACTTCACGTGCAAGCTCAAGAAAATCGGTCACATCTGTCGAATTTCCTTTGCGAAATCGAATCATTATTTGATGAATCGATGCATTTCTCTTCACATCGAAGACCATAAAGTGTCTTGAAAGCTGACAGTCGTGATTGCGTTTCTTCATCTCTTCCAGTACCAAATCTAAAAATTTACTGCTATCTCCCACTTCAACTTCCTTTGACTTATTCTTCATGTCTTCGATTTTAATAAATTTAACATGCGTGACTGCTCTCGCTAATGGAGGCTTTTTCCAATAGCACGTAGTCGAAGTTGGTGCTGGTTCCTCGCTTCTTCGATGTAACCACATTATGAAAGCAATTCCGTGCTTGCATCCACCGACAAACAACAGATTTTTTGTTTTCAAAATTAGTTTCAATTTCAAATAAATTAAAATTATTTCGCTATTTATAAATTCTAGGTACTTCAACCTAATACAATGATTTTTGTCAATGGTGGTCAGACGAAAAACAAATTAATATCTAACGCAATCGTTTATACAATTTTTCTACATATTGAGCTTTCACGATTACAATTTTTTGATCTATTAGTCCAATTTTCGAATATCTATTTCCGCCTAAACAGATTTTTTCTCGTTTTTCAAAAACTGGAACAGGAAATCGAAAAAAATTCAACACCTAGAGTAATGCAATATTCACCTAGTCCAAAAAATTAATATAAAAACAACTATTTATAAAGTTTCTTTGAAAATGCGTAAAATTGCTGGCACTTAAATTTCATAACTTTTTTTGACAATGACCCAAATTATATTAATTTCATCAAATATTTTGGAAAGATATTTATCTAATTTGTTGAGTACCATATCTTCGTCTATTATTTTATTTTATTGAAGACTGGCATCCAATTAAACAATTGCTATCTGAATAACAAATTATTTTATTTATATTTTTTCGTCATAAATACCTGCTGAAGCTGGACAATTTTGACATTCCACTAAATTGATCGTTTCTTCTTCCTCATCGACTTCACTGATTACAGTATATCCTGTTTCTCGAAATTTGTGTTCCGGGCAAACTCGCCCACGTACAATACAAGTGCCATCATCTCTGTTTATTTCTACGTAACCGACAGCAGCATCTCCGTAATCCACTCGTTCAGATCTACCAAATTAAGTTTTACGTTAACCTTCAAAATCAAGAAACTATTTCAGAAAAAAAAAATATGCGTATATCTATTCAGAGTAATATTGCAAAAAATATATATGAGTTGAAAACAAACTGATTATCAGCTACTTATAAACTAAGTATACATACAAATATTTAATATTGAATGATTTCACTTCGTGTACCAGTGTTTACATGAACACGAAAAGTGAGGTTAGGTTCTCTGGAAGCAATATTGCATATATGTTACGATTCGCCTAAAGCAATTATCATTCTAAACTATTAAATTAAATGAATAAAAATAAATGTTTCAAAATGTTATCGTCATTTATGCCATTTACTTACTTTTTCGCTTTCACTCCTCGAGTCTCAGCAACATTGAAACTGGAGCACTTCGCAAAGAAATCACTAATCATAAGTGTACTCACTTTTGGCAAGTTATCCGAACTGGCTTTAACGTATCCTGGCATATTGATACTTCATAAAAATAAACCCTTTTTGCCAAAAAACGTTGATAATTAATTATTTCGATTGTTTTTATCAAACTGACCATGTATTTTCTTCGGTTTTGACGGCGCGTGACGTCACACCACGTGTTTCGAGCCGTGAGGGCGCCACATGTTTTCTTGTATAAATCGACATTTACGGTGGATATTTTATCACTTTTTAATAAATTATTATAAATTATTAAATAAACGAAATTAAGTTTTAATTTCACATTTTAATTCTTTGGTAGTCAAAGTTTATAAAAAACTCATCTATAAGGCAAACAAAATTTTTGTGGATGACCCTATTTGAATACTTTTTTTTGAGAGAAAAATTTCTTCGATTTCACCTACTTTTTATATTTCAAAATATTAACCGACTATCTTGGAAATTCTAAATTGTTATTCCCAGACGTTAAATCAAGAATATTTACATGACGAAAATTCTTCTAACGAATTATAAAATTGACCGAATTATAAAATAAATGAATTGTTAAATTCCCATAAATATTTCAATTCCTGAAATGTAAATTTGCCGAAATTTAACATTTCTGAAAATAATTAATAACTTATTAATTAATGATTAATTAAATTGTTTGTTTTATTTATAATTTCATAAATAGCTCATAAATTAATAATCAATTAACTATGTTCGGCAGTTATGAATTCCGGGGATTGAAATATTTGTGGAAATTTTATAATTTGGTCTCGAAGTCGATCAATTTTAGTTTTGGATATTTTAAATTCGGGATTTTATTTTATGTCGATTAAAAATCTTGTCGTTACTTGAAATTTTATAATTTGGTAATTTATATGTTCGACCATTTTTTTTTCATTAATTTGTGTATTCGTTATTTATTTTTTCATTATTTTTTATAAGTCTCGAACATCCATGCAATTTTTTTTAATTATGTCAATTATGCCGCTTTTTCCTATACTAAACAAAATAATAAGTAAGTACATAAGTCTCATTTACTACCTGACTCTGCATGATGAAGACAAAATTATTTTAAACGGTTTTTCATATTTATTTTGTAATTTGTATGCATTTTTCCTATGGTATTGCATGGTTTTGTAGAACAAAGTACAGAAGGTACAGAACAAAGTTACTATCAGCTCCGTCGCACGGCTGTTTTCAACTCTCGTGACACATTTTTTACATTGGGCAATACAGTGTAAGCACCCACCTTCTTACCTGTGAAACATAAAACATTTATTATTGTCTGCTGCACGACGACAAACAATACACGTCACTGTCATTTTCACAGCTTTCTTTTTATAATATTCAAATCAAATAAATATATATTCGCATTATATTTTATTTTATTATTAACGATCGTCTTTACGGTATTTACAGCGCATGGGCATGGCACAAACACAGAGACCATCAAGAGAGAGCGTACGGTCCTGAGTCCCAACCGTCAAAAACGTTCTAAACCAATCACCTTCGACCAGAAAGAGACAGATTGCCCACCACTCTCTCCATTCTCTTTCTAATTGTCATTCGCGTTTCGCCCACGGAGTAGCCAGTCTACAACAGTAGTGCTAACAGACCGTGACTTTTTCAACTGCGCAGGCGTCGCGTAAAGAAGGAGTGACGAAGAGAACCTTTAGGCTGTGTTCTAGATCTAGAATTCACTGGGAGTACTGGAAGCACTGGTGTGACGTCATGTTAATAACTGTCCGAAAAGGGGGGAGTGGGCAGAAGAAGTGGAAGAAGCACTGGTGCAGTGAGGCCAACGCTGAAAAAATAATCACATGCAAGGCCGCGATTGGTTTAGGAGAAAAATGGACGCCATTTTTCGTGACGTATTTCGCAGTGGTTTTACTGAAAACTGAAGCACGTGTAATAGTACTGGCAGACGGAAGTTTCCGAAATATTTATGCAAATTTTTTAATCAGAGAAATCGTATTACAACTTTTCGCATAAAAGCAAACATGTATGAATGAGTATACAGATTTATATGAAAGTAATTATTATTAAACAGTATTTTTATGAAGTATTCTGCAGTAGTCGAAGCGTTGTGATAACAAAAATCTGAAATTATGTATCTTCGAAATAATGATATAATTTTTATATTACAGGGACCGCAACAGTTCAATGGTTCAATTTTAGGTAAAAAATGGGATTTTTTTCCTAAAAAGGGAAATTAAAACGACATTTCATTTATGATTAAAAACTTTTTATATCATATGGGTATCTCGTGAATATTGAACGAAATTGCTCTCTGACAGAATCGCCGTTTCTTTAGCAAAATTTTTAGTTACATATTTTTGTTTTATTAAAAAATAATTCTATTACCTAGATTTATGACTCATGTTTGAATTTTATCAAATCATCATCACTTATCAGTACATACATTTTGATTCCTCTTTTTCATATTTTTTCTAGTGTAATCTTTTTATTGCAGAACCCTGAGTTGTTGAAAGTAATTTGTTAAGTAAGCTAGAAAGAAATAGTTAGAAACACACACAAAAATGGATATCTAAAAAGCCTAATTTTTCTAATTATGAAGATAAATTTCTTTTTTAATACGCGAAGTTTGCTAGCATGTGAAACCAAACATATAACAATCAAGTTCAAATTATAAAGTTTATTAGAGGGTCCTAATATACGCTACTTTTTCGCATATTACCTTAAATTTTTTATTTCCAAAATTTTGTTTCCACATAGCCACAACTAAAGGGTTGCAGTACAGAACTAGATATCCAGCAAAATCGGAATTTTTCAGGAGAGCGAAATATTATTCTGTAAAATCGAAATCACCATTTAAAGATAAAGTAAAAGTTTACTCACGAACTGGAGTATTTTTGAATTGAGGTAAAAAAAGTATGATTAAAAAAATTATCCAGTTCCGAGAAATAAAATGTGGGAGTTTACAATCTCAAAGTGACAGGAACCTAAAATTGGAATAGGCTCAGTTGCACGTCACGGTAAAATGTGCATTTTTCAGTTTCATTGGGAGAAAATGAGTTTCATTAAAAAAAGTTAACCAATTCCGAGTAAATCATTCAAGAATTTGCAGGTTCAAATTTCAGAGGTTTTGAAAATCGTCTTTGAATATTGAATAAAAATTCATTTCTGAATTGAAAAAATAATAAAATCTTGCTCCCGAGATATTGGGAGGCTGAGTAAGAATAAAAAGGTTTTCATCAAAAAAAATTATTCTGTTCCAGGAAAATAAAGATTTAGTGTGACGGTATCGCACTGTAACAGACGATTTTTTGCTGAAAGGTCTATAATAAAAGAAGAAAGGTATGTTTCTTCATGAATAAAAAATAATAATTACAAAAAATATCGTTTCTGATCACAAGGCAAAAAGTAAAGTCAAAAACAAACCTTATAAAAGTGGCTTTTTGTAGAAAATGAAGGGACTTTCTTTGAAAAAAGTATTTCATTAATTTTTGAATTAAGAACTTTTAGGAAGCAATATATGGTCAGAAAAAGGTTCAAAAAAGGTAAGAGGTTAGAAAATAAATAAAAAGAAGACGAACAAGATGGGAGGCAAGTTATCTGGTTTTGAATTATCATTCTTTTTATTACTATATTTACAATGAGATTTCGAACAAATACTTTTAACATAACACGTATTTGATTTTTAAAGAATTTTTCATGCAAAAAGCCCATTTTCAGTAAAAATGTTGGTTATCTAGTTTTGCACTGCACCCCTTCAACTAACTATGATATTTTTGGTTCAGAAGTTATTCTTTTTATAAAAAAAAAATATTATTTAGTTGAAAATTTATAATTTTGGGTTGAAAATGTAATTTTTTTGTAGAAAATTCATCTTTTTGGATTGAAAATATTTAACAACAAACGGTTCATTAAATAAATACGCAACTGTAAAAGTTTTGTACTTGAGTATGTGCTTTTTTCACTCCAACTATTATAATAGTTCCTCCTCATTGATATTGTAAGAAAAAAGTTTAGCGAAAATGTAACAATTATTTTTGTCTATAACAAATAGTATAAACAAATGACAAAAAATGAACATTTCTTCCAGAAAAAAATCACTTTTTCCACTGGATCTTTTTGAAAAGTAGTTCAAAAGACTTTTTCCATGAAGAAATGTTAATTTGTATTATTCGTTTATACTATATGTTATCAGCAGTAATAATTGTTAAATTTTCGCGAAACTTCTTCCTTACAATATCAATCCTAAGGTACTATGATAACAGCTGGAGTAAAAAAGCACTTATTTAAGTACACAACTTTTACAGTTGCTTATTTATTCAATAAATTGTTTATAAAAATGGTGAGATTAATTATCAGCTTAAAATATTGATTAAATCAGTGTTACCTTGCTTTTATCATAACTTATTGAGAGAAAAAATGCCACAAATAAACGTTCCTTTGGGGAATTTGTTTAATATATAAGTTATAAACAATTTCTTATATTCACTTTCAACAAATTTGTGTGGTCAAGAACCATGTTTGAAGGAGTTTCATTGGTGTTCAGGGAGAAAAAGGAGATGAAAACCTAGAGAAAAAAATTAAAATTGAATATTTGTTGAACACTGTGCGGCTGCATAAATTGTAGTTGGTTCAATATATTATTAAGATATTTAACTGCTCTTCTTTTTTTACCTAACAATGAACTGTTAACACCTTAAGAAATAATAAATGAATCATTCCTTTTAAAATTTACGGCTTGAATATCGTTTACTGAATGGTGGTGCCACCACACAGAAAATTTAGAAGCACGTTTAAAGCAAACATTCCACGGATATCAAACGAAGAAAAAAGGTTTAACGATTAACAACTTGCGTTTTTGCCTCGTGAACACGTGTTAATTTTTCTTTTTCTCGCGGAACATTTGTACTGAACATGGGAGACTCAGAGAAACTGGTTTTGTTGTACTCTGTATAATTTATACGTACACGGTATTTCATGGTCAGCCATTTTAATTTCCCTCAGTCTCAGTACACATGGTCCTAAAGCTGGTAGCACTTGTACTGTCAGCCAGTTTCCGAACGAATTAAAATAATACTGGCAGTACTAGTACTGCCAGTGAATTCTAGAACAGGCCTGCCCAAGTAGGGGAAAACTTCTCGTTCACCACAAGTTCGAGTTCCACCACCACGTCCCTCTTCACAGGTCCAGAGGCTTGGGGGGTGGTCGCTGTCGTGAAGTTGAATGAATAGAGGTCGGTGGTGGTGTTAAATTCCCATCTGGAAAATGAGCAGTTTTCCCCTACTTGGGCAAGCCTGTTCTAGAACACAGCCTTAATATTCTTCCTTACTCCACCATTGCGCGACGCCTGCGCAGTTGAAAAAGTCGCGGTCCGTTAGCACCACTGGTCTACAGAGGGTCCAGACTCCAGACACAGTGTGGCAACCTAGTGCCGTTCTTGCTGAGTGGCTCAGGGGCTCTATTCTCGATTTTTTTTCGTATACGAATCTTGCGACTTTCGAATGACTTTCAATGAACCCTATTCTCGAACACTCATTTCGTTCGTATGCGGAAAGTTTCGATCATGCGCACTGATTAAATTGTATGATTTGTGAGGCGCGCGGTATAAAAAGTGACAGGATCGAGAGTGATAAAAACAAAAGTTTTTTACAAATTTAATAAAGTAAGTGGATTATGTATTGTTCAATTGGTTTGAAAGTTGCGACACTTGGGAATATTTTACCTTTTTTCAGACACATTTACTAATTTGTATTGAAATTCTTCGAAAATTTGTTTCGTTTTGAGGTTAAAAAATAAATAATTATAAATTGTAGATACATTTCATTATAAATCTTATAATAATTTTGAAAAGAAAGTTCTAATTCGACAAAATTTGCCACAAACGTTTGCACTACCTAATTTATAATAATAGAATCATAATTTTATGTAATTTTATGTGATCCTACTTTTATAACATCGCATTAATCAAATTTCCACTTGTCTCCGGAAACTCTGAAAGTACTAATTATTCTATACATTATCAATAAATTGTCTTGTAATAATTTTTGTTTATATTTCTTTCCAATTCAAATTACTTTACCTAACAAAAATACAGAAAAAAATCTACAATTTTATTTGGCTACCTAATCTCAATAATTGCACTTTTCGCCATATTTTTCTTCACTAATATAATATTGCACAGAAATATGAGTCAATACGATATTTTCACATTATATCTATTGCGCAAATATTTATTATCATTCTAAAAATAGAGCTGAAAATATAAATAAACATACCTTCAATATAAGTTCACCCGGCACCACGTGCCAACAGCAAAAACATTCAATTTTTAAATCATCGACATGTTTGGCGCATTTCACACACAACTTTACAAATGATTTCATTGGCTCAAATTGTTTGTCATTAGTAAAGCACTAGAATTTTGATGTGAGTTAATCGTGGCAACGCCATTCAGTACATTCGTATACGAATAACTCGAATCGCAAATTCGAAGAGTGCTCGAGAATACGACTTCCTTCTCTTATACGTAAGTTACCATTCGAAACTATACGTATACGGAAAGTTTCGAACGAACTCGAGAATAGAGCCCTAGTTTTCTTATACATATACTATAGATAAATAGTATACTACACTATAGAAAACCTCAACTTAAAATGTTGTCATCCCTTCTCAAAATGGCGGCATCCGGCTAAGTTGCCACACTGTCTCTGGACCCTCTGTAAGTTAGAGATCCTCGACTGTAAGTCAGTCCATTTCTATATGTCGATGGTCCTATCTGAAGGAATCCACTTGTCTTTCTACCATGTGAAATAGACAACGAGGTGCGATTGAATTTGAACCGATGGTTTCGAGATCTCTCTTTCTATTGTATAAGGTAGACAGAGGATCGTGTTTCAACGACAAGTCATACTTATCATTTCGAAACGATCAAGTCCTCTCTTTCTACCCCAAACGATAGAAAAGGAGTTCTCGAAAGCATGGTTACGAATTCGATCGCACTTCGCTTCTATCTCGCATGGTACAAAGAGAGGTCCGATCGACTCCAGGTACGAGCGGATCATGACAGCTATGACCAAATTGGCTTTTTGATCCTTTCACCATGCGCGCGCATGAGCGGTAAAATTTGAATTAAATTATTATGCACATCAAATGGTTACCATCATGTGTTGCAGATTAGGTCAAGATGGTTAAATGAAGCCCTCAGAGAAAAAATGTGACTCAGAGAGTTCTGAGGAAAGACAGTAAAGAAACAGTTCCGAGGAAAAATAGTAACCGAAAAAGTTCAGAGGAAAAAAGGTAAACAGAATCGCGAGGTAAAAATGTTACTCGGAACTATCCGAGGAGAAACGTTATAGAAAATGTTGAGGGATAAAATTTGATAGAAAAAGTTCCGAAGAAAAACGATTATTTTGCTATTATAAGTTGATCACGAAAACACTTTTAGAAAACAACAAGAACGTCAATATGATCAGGTCCATTAAGCTAGCACCTCCACAATCGAATTTTGCGATTTTTCATAGCTCCGAATTGTGGGCTTTTTTAGGGCTCTTGAAATCCGCAAAAAAATTTTCCCCGAAACAACCCTTAAGTTCAAAAAGCAACCCCTTTCAAAAAATTTGAATTTTTCACAAATTTACTCCCGGCGTATTGTTGGGCTTTTTTTGGGCTCCTCGAAAATAGTCACTCTGATTTTTTGGCTCCAACCCTTAACGTTAAAAATCAACCCCTTTCTCCCACGCAGATATGACTTTGTCAAAAAATACTCTCTTTGAGAATTTTACAGTGTGGATAGAGTCTCAGATTTTTGGGCTCCTCAAAACTACCCACTCCGATTTTTGGGCTCCAACCCTTAACTTTAAAAATCAACCCCTTTCTCCCACGCAGATAGGACTTTGTCAAAAGATGATCTTTTTGAGAATTTTACAGTGTGAATAGAGTCTCAGATTTTTGGGCTCCTCGAAAATACCCACCCTGACTTTGGGCTCCAACCCTCATCGTTAAAGATCAACCCCTTGGAACCACGCAGAAATGACTTTGTCAAAAAATAAGGTTTTTAAGAATTTCAAAGTATCAATAAAGTCTCTGATTTTTGGGCACCTCGAAAATACCCACTCCAATTTTTGGGCTTCAACCCTTAACGTTAAAAATCAACCCCTTTCTCCCACGCAGATATGACTTTGTCAAAAAATTATATTTTTGAGAATTTTACAGTCTGGAAAGAGACTTTGATTTTTGGGCTCCCCGAAAATACCCTCGAAAATACCCACCCTGACTTTGGGCTCCAGCCCTCATCGTTAAAGATCAACACCTTGGAACCACGCAGATATGACTTTGTCAGAAAATAATGTTTTTACGAATTTTAAAGTATCAATAGAGTCTCGGATTTTTAGGCTCCTCGAAAATACCCACTTCAATTTTTGGGCTCCAACCCTTAACGTTAAAAATGAACCCATTTCTCCCACGCATATATGACATTGTCAAAAAATAACCTTTTTCAGAATTTAACCATGCGGCTAGAGTCTCTGATTTTTGGGCTCCTTGAAGATACCCACTCCGATTTTTGGGGTCCAACCCTTAAAGTTAAAAATCAATCAAAAAATCAATCAAGTCAAAAAATATTCTTTTTCAGAATTTCACAGTGTGGATAGAGACTTTGATTTTTGGGCTCCTCGAAAATACCCACGCTGAATTTTTGCACCAACCCTTGAAGTTAAAAATCAACTCCTCTGTACCACGCAGATATGACTTTGTCAAAAAATAATCTTTTTCAGAATTTTACGGTGTGGATAGAGAATTTGATTTTTTGGCTCCTCGAAAATACCCACTCTGATTTTTGGGCTTCAACCCTTACCGTTGAAGATCAACCCCTTGGAACCACGCAGATATGACTTTGTCAAAAAATTATATTTTTGAGAATTTTACAGTGCCCAAAAATAAAAAACTCCAGCCACATTGTAAAATTCTCAAAAAGATTATTTTTTGACAAAGTCATATCTGCGTGGTACCAAGGGGTTGATTTTTAACTTCAGGGGTTGGAGCCCGAAAATCTGGGTGGGTATCTTCGAGGTGCCCAAAAATCAGAGACTCCAGCCACAATGTAAAATTCTAAAAAAGATTATTTTCTGACAATGCCATATCTGCATGGTACCAAGGGGTTGATTTTTAACGTTGCGGGTTGTAGCCAAAAAATCGGAATGGGTATTTTCGAGGAGCCAAAATATCAGAGACTTTATTGATACTTTAAAATTCTTAAGAAAATTATTTTTCGACAAAGTCATATCTGCGTGATTGCAAGGGGTTGATCTTTAACGATAAGGGTTGGAGCTCAGAAATCAGCATGGGTATTTTCGAGGAGCCCAAAAATCAACGTCTCTATCCACACTGTCAAATTCTCAAAAAGATTATTTTTTGACAAAGGCATATCTGCGTGGGAGAAAGGGATTGATTTTTAACGTTAAGGGTTGGAGCCAAAAATCGGAGTGGGTATTTTCGAGGAGCCCAAAAATACGCCTGGAATAAATTTGTGAAAAATTCAAATTATTTGATTGTTGTTGATTTTTTAACTTAAGGGTTGTTTCGGGGGAAATTTTTTTGCGGATTCCAAGAGGGCAAGAGCCCTGAAGAAGCCCAAAATTCTGAGCTATGAAAAATCGCAAAATTAGATTGTGGAGGTGCTAGCTTAATGGACCTCATCATATTGACGTTCTTGTTGTTTTTTTAAAGTGTTTTCGTGCTCAACTTATCATAGCAAAAGAAACGTTTTTCCTCGGAACTTTTTCTTTACTGTTTTTCCTCAAAACTCTCTGAGTCACATTTTTCGTCTGAGGGCTTCAAATGTGAAACGAAATTCGAAGTTTAGACTTTCATTAATGGAGTTTCAAATATTTGACAACCTTTTGCTTTTAATTCTCATTGATTATAATCATTTTTTCATTAAGACTGAAATTTAATGAGTGCATTTATAATTTATTTTTCAGAACGCAATCATAAAAATGGCGTGTTTTCATGCCTCCATAGACAAACGCAAAAGTACGCTTTTTGAGCGGCGTCTGGCGGTGCGTTGGATGAGTTACAAAATAGGGTTCAGTAAGCACGGCGTGACGTATAGTTCAAAAAAGAGCTTTGTTTGAGCGTGCTCCGTGTATTTTCGTAACGCTAGAGAGAGACCGTGGTTGACAAAGATAGAAAGAGAATTCATAGCGGATTGGTGAGTCGATGTTTCTAACGAAGAGTATAGCGTGTTCCTATCGCCTCGCACATGATACATTGTTGTCTCATTCACGCTCGTTAGAACGAAAATGCAGTAGAGCTCATGCGTACCTTCACCGACTCGAAACTTGATTTTGCATTTTTCCATGGAGACAATGAAATCACGCCATTTATGATTTTGTTCTGAAAAGTATCATTCCTGTGGACTGACGGCTTTTCTTTTTGAAACTCGCGCCATTTTTTTTTAAATCCCCTCCGGCTCGGGCGCCTACGGCGCCCTTATCTACGACTCGTTATAAAAACATTGCGCTCGTTTCAAAAAGGCCGTCAGTCCACACTAGTCACGAAATGTACTATTAAAACCTTCAATTAAAAAGAAGTACTTTGTTTGAAAGAGCATCTAAACTAAAAACATTTTCAATTGGAAAATAATTCTTAAATAAAAAAATATATTAACATTTTTGAATTATACGTCTTAAAACTAAAATAAAAAAATATTAGAATTAAAAGGTAATCTGTTTTAATAGATATTTCTTTTTTTTTCATAAAAATGCAACTGCGTTTTGTTCAAAATTAATCATCATTGCTTGAGAATTCAACTCATTTGTTTGAAAGATTTGGTTGAATCTCTTCGTTAAGAAATCATTTTTTTGTTGAAGATTCACATTTTTAATTAACAAATCATCTCTTTGTTTGAAAGCTTAACTATTTTGTTGAAAATTAATCTTTTTTAATTGAAAATTGAATTAATTTGTTAAAAGTTTATCTCCTTTGTTGAAAATTTTGTATTGTAGGTTTGAGTCTTTGGTTGCAAATTCAACTATTGTATGGAAATTTTTTTTTCGTTTAAAATGAACTCATTTAACTAAAAATGTAACTTTTCCATTTGTTTTAAAGATTAATCCTTGTTAGTTGAAAATTCTCTTTTTTTGGTAAAGAAATAAGCTTGGTATGAAATTTCATCTTTTTTGGATAAAAATACATTAGTTCCGTGGAAAATTAATTCTGTCTTGAGTGAAAAATCTTCATTTGTTGAAAATTCATCTTTTTGTTTTTAAAATTTCTTTTATTTTTTTTGTAGAAATTTCGTCTTATTTTATTGAAATATCATCTCTTACACTTTTTTGTTGAGAATTCATCTTCTTAAGTTGAACATTAAGCTATTGCGATGAAAATTTAATTATTTTCTTGAAAATTCAAGTATTTTGTCAAAAAGCCATCTTTTTTGACAGAAAAGTTATTTTTTTGTTTAACATAAATTAATAAATGTTTTTATTTGTTTCCAGTATCTTAAAATATTAATGGAGTGAGAGCCTTTTACGGTTTTTGATGTTTTTATTTAAATATCATGTCGCTATGATTTAACACATACCACAAGGCTCTGCCACTTCCTTTTTTTTTAAATGTAGAATATATAATAATTTACTCAAGGATTTATTTCCTACGAGACAAACTTTTTATTAAATTTTGAGGTTATGACGCTCCAATTTTAAAATTTCAAAATATTATTTTATACTTGACAACTATGTACAATCTACCGAGAAACTTTTTTACTTTCCGTTAACTAATAATAAGAACTACGCCTTGAAAAGGACTCGGATCCGAGTCGAAACATGTCGGAAATATTTAAATAAAAACATCAAAATTGGAAAAGGCCTTCACTACATTAATATTATAAATTTGACAATTTCAAAGAAAAAGGCATTTCACAAAAACTAAAATTTTTGAAAAAAATGTCACTGAAAAATCGCTTTTACAGGCCATATCTTCTAAACTATTAGTGTTAGGATATTGTTTTTTAGCCTTTTCAGGAATTTTTTTTACTTTCTTTTTTGATTGTGGACTTAAGTTGTACGATGTACCTGTGACGAGCAATTTTCAAAAACTAATTTTTTTGCACTTTTTCAACATTTTAAAAGCGTTCCGAAGGTCACTCGATATTGAGCATTTAGAGCGTTTTTTTGGTCACCAAATTACGGGGTTTCGGCCAAAAGAATACCACATATGACTTTTTCTCTAAGAAATATGCGTGATAAATGGCCTATAAAATGTCAAAAATTAGTTATTTTAAAAAGGACCCTAACGATTTTGTAAATTTTAGGCTTAAAATAGTAGTAAGTCATCTCGAAAATAAAATTTCCAGGCAACGTGGACAAGCAAAGCTCGTTTCAGTGTAGGATCTCAGAGGCCCATGAATGAAAAAAAGGTTTATTTTGTTTTAATTTCAGCTGGTAATGGATTATTTTACTTTAGCATACCTGAACAGAATTACTTTTAGTGAAATTAAATACCTAGATTTTGGACTGAATTATAAAAACATATTTAGGGGCCGTACAAAAATGTATTTGCGAGACCCCTAAGTATTTTTTCAAGATTCTGTCAAAAATCCGGTGATGTACTCCAATAAACATAATATAGTGCAGATATGATCAAGACAAATAATTTATTAACAGCGGCAATTAAAATAAGAGAAGCATTTTTCGCAAAAGAAGGCTTGGGCGACCCCTAAATATTTTCTTTGAATTAAAAAAAAATTCAGGGGTGATTTTAATACCAAAGGATATACTTCGTAGGGGAACTATTTCAGAAAAAATTAAGTCTTTTTTGGAACACCCTAATGTGATATATTTCTATTTATTAATATTTCTAATGTATATATTTTTATGTGCATTTTGTGATTTTATGTGCTTACTGCAAATTATTGTCAAATAAACTGCTTCTGGTGAGAAATTGATTTGTTTCGTTTTAATTTTTGGAAAGTTTTAATATTACATTTATTCTTGTGGTTATCTAAAAATATTTAATTCTAGTATTTATTTAGTAGGATGAGGTGATTGAATTTTCAGGTTAAAGCTTGAGTCCAACAGCCGTGAGTCAATTTTTATGTAGAGTCAATATATGTATGTGTGATAACAATATTAATGTGATAAACAGAAAATTTGGAATTGAGAGTAAAGCAATTTTTATATTTTGTTGGCAATTAATTTAAAAGAAACTGAGATGCTCTTAGAGAACTAAAAAATTGAATTTTTATATTTTGTTGGTAATTAATTTAAAAGAAACTGATATGCTCTCAGAAAACTAAAATTCTCCTGTTTCTTCAATAAAAATGTAAGTAAATGATAATTATTATTAATTAACATTTTCGTAAATACAGTTACACACACCTAAAGGGTGGAGCTTGTTAGTGAACAAAAATTTTTCGACAGCCAATCACCGTAGGAATATTTTCAGGAAGAAAAGGGTGCATCGGAAACAAAGTTTAAAAAAAATTTCCTGCAATAAAGTCATTATCAGGGGACACATACACAGCGGAGAAAAATCCAAATTTCGTACAATAATACTTAATTAAATTGTAATAGACTGCATTAGTGTCGCTATATTATTACGAGTAAATCAAAAAAAGATTTTAAAAAATCGGTTAGTATTTTCAATCCCAGTTGATCTTTAAAGATTTATTTCCTTTTCAATTATCTTTAGAAATCCCTTCCACGTTATTCGTTTATGAATCCAGGCATGCCACACAAGTAATAATTGTTAAAAATAGTTTCTGATATAGTAGCCGCACGAAGTCGAAACAATAAAGTTTGAAATGTCGAAAATGCTCTATTTGAAACATTTCATTGAGATACATTCAAAATATACTTGATATCCAGTGAAAATTTCGAATTACATTTCTCAATGTACTAGAAAGAAAGAGTTTTCTATTGAAATCTTACTTTTTAATTGTAAAATAATAGTTACAAACCGAGAATATATTTACCACACACGGAGAAAAATGGAAGGTCATTTTAGCCATGCAGATGTGCAGACAGACTATATTGCAGGGTCAACTATAGGACAGCCCTTGAAGATGGCTAAAGCGATTATCCCTAGAAGGTTAAAACAAGAGGTTCAAATCGATCATCTCACAGTGTCGACTTGGCCATCTAGTCGACTTGATCTCCTCGTACAGTCGACCTGGCCATTTGAAGGGGTCGATTTGATTATCCTACATTATCTATATTTGTTGTCCTTTTCCTACTTATTCCAGTCTCTCTCTTATAAGAGACTGGAAATTATAAAATTAAGTGGAACCAGAGATGAGGTGGGAGATTGCCGATCTAATGGAATAAGAGAATGTGAAAAACATGCTGTAACAGTTCACAATTAATTTGGCGCAAAAATTGAACTGTTTTTA
>CAKNYM010025231.1:0-13419 GCA_932195095.1 Andricus curvator
TTGTTAATCATGCGCTCTTTAATGATCCTGCTTTCTTTTAAGTGCTGAATTTTCTTTTTAATTCTATCCCTGATTTCTACTTGCGTTGGGCATCCTCTGTAAGAGGCCGGATGTCCAAAATTTTTGCACGAGACACAGTTAAGTTTTCTTTTATCGTTTTCATCTGAGTTACTCGGTTTTGGTAGTGCACATTCGCCTGGTTGGTGGTTTTCGCTACATTTAACGCATCTATAACTAAGCTTACAATTTGAGGCTACATGCCCTAGTCTTTGACAGTTTTTACATTGAATGTTTTCCCTTTTTCTAAGTTTTTTCCATCTAACTACTTGATAATTGACAAACTTTATTTTATGAAGATTGGTAGACTGACTGTCAGGCGACAATTGAACTAAGTACATCGGTAATGCTTTATTTTCTTTTTGAGATTTGGTTGTGGTGAATTTTGAGACTTTTGTAAACGTCACATTTTCAATGTTCAGTTCTGTCAGTTCGTTCAGCAGTTCGTTCGTGTCAACATTGCTGTCTAATCCTTTTAGGAGGAACGATTGAATTTTATTTTCTTTGGGGGTGTATGAAAAATATTTGGCTTCTTTAGCTTCAAGTGCTTGTTTAGCTTGATTAAAATCGTTAACATTATTCGTGTACAAAGTGTGTTTGTTTCCATTTCCTTGCTTTACATAAACATTTTCTTTGCCTAATGTTTCTTTAAATAAGCTTACCGTTGCATCTTGTTTTTGTCCGAAGATCACGATCGGTGGTGGTTTTATCTTCTTCCTGGTTGGCTCTGTACTCTGGCTCTGGTTCTCTTCTCGCGAGAGCGGGGTAGTTTGACTTGCATCAGCCTCAGCTGTGCTTTGCCTGCTCTTACTGCTATTGTTTTGATCGTCGTTGCTATTTGCGGGCCCGTCCCTGTCGGCTCCTGTCTGGTCACTTTTCTGATCTCTTTTCCTGGAGTCTTTTCCTCTTGGAGTTTTATGATGTTGGTTGGTTCGAAGTTTTGAAGAGTTTAAATTTTCTTTTTCTTCTTGACATTTAATTTCTTCTACTTCCATCTTGGAGACTTCTTTTTTCTGTTTCTCCAAGTTTTCAATTCTCTCCGTTTGTTTTTTGATGGTTTCCATTAACCTTTCTATTGTCTCTTCTTGTTTTTTGTTATTAGCAATTATTTGCCTATAACTTTGTTCGGAGATCTGTATTTTCTTTTCCGTGGTATCAATTTTTCTATCCGCTTTTTCTGGAGTTTCCTGCGGAGTCGTCTGCTGGATGGAGGCTTTATTTTTCACATCTGATGGCTTGTTGTATGGCTTGCTTAGATCTTGATGCCGCTTTATTTTCAGTCCCTTTTTCACTTATCGTCGATGTATCTTGTTCATTATTCATGGTGGAATAATCCAGTGTGAGGGTTGAATTATCAACATTTACTTGTTGTGAGGAGGGGATGCCCCCTAGAGTGTTTTTTTGAACTTCACAGTACTTCACTTTCACTTTTTCAATCTGGACTGCACAGTTTGATCGTTGGCGCGAGACTCGGCCTATGCGTCGCCGCCGCCGCTTGAATATTTTGAAGAGCGTTTTCCGTATTTGAGTAATTACGAGCGCTTTCTAACTGACCTTTCCCTTCAAAGGACCAAGGGATACTGACGAGAAGTGGTGTTTTCAGCGTGGTATGGCCGTTGTCGAAGTATTATGTAAAAATAACTCGGATAAAGCGTATAGCTAGAACGGGTAAAAATCATAGGGGGCCATTCACAAAATACGTGATACGTTCAGTGGGGGGTGGGGGTCTATCAGAGTATCATCTTAAAAGTTCGTGAAAAATGTATCACATATTTTGTGAATGGCTCCTAGATAATAGACGACAATTTTTAGTAAAAAATAAATTTGTATAACTGTAAATGTGCTATTTATCCCTTTTATGTGTCCCTTTGAGCTTTAAGAAAGCTATAAGTATAATAGACAATGTTATGATCACGTTTTATGGCGAGGCTAAGGGTACCCACAGGTAAAAACCCTAAATATGCCATGTAGGAATTTTAAGGGCTGAAGTCTCCTGAAAATCAAAAGAAAATTAGAGAACAATTATAGGTGCACCCTAATTGAGCCAGTGGTATGTGTTTGACCTGAGCTTTGTGCTCTTCCTACTTCAACTATTAGATATACTATAAACTAGGTGGTCCAAAAATGCATTGGAAATTTTTTTTTCGAATTTTCATGAATATCGTTTCTAATAAATAAAATACTACTTTTTACTGATAATTGTAACTGTACAGAAATTGTTTAAATAATTTATTGTATAGAATTCCTGGAAATAAATCAAGAATCTAACGATCAAATTTGGACAACCACCACAAAATGCTCCTATTGCAATTCCTAAAAACAAAAAAATTTGTTTCTTTGGACAAAAATAAAAAAGAGGAAAGAAAAATGAGAAGGCCACCAACCAAATCCCCTTCCTTCTCTTTTTTATTTCTTTCGTCTTTTTTTTTATTATTATCAAATCACAATATGAAAGCATTTATAATATTTACCAACGTGTCGGTGCTGATACAGCACCCTTATCAAGGTGAGAAAAAATAGAGCAGGTGGGAAGAGCGACAAAACAACGACGCTATCTCCTCGATACCTGAGATCTAAGTCTAGGTCCAAAGGCAAATCCGTTATAAACAAACAAGAAATAAGAGAAAGTCAAGATTGATGAAAATCTATTGCTAAATATTACTAATCATACTAGGATAACTTGTTTAATTTATCTGAATCAGTTTTCAAATTAATAGACAACTTATTTTGTTTTTTAATATAAAGCATTTCCATGAATTCTCTCTTTCTCTCATTACTTTCACTATGTAAAATTTCAACATTATCCCAGTCTAAATCAAGGTCAACATCAACAAACCCTCTCGTATGTCTAGCAAGAACACTCTTATAACAACGTGCCCAACGAACATCACTTTTGTATTCCTCCATCCTAGTATTAAGAAGTCTGCCAATCTGTCCCATGTAAGTCTTCTGACAGATCTTGCAAGTGATCTTGTAAACAACATCACCTTTTTCAAATTTATCTAAAGGATCTTTACAGAAAGTTATTATTGAATCCATTTTAACTGGTATACGGAAAACAGTATGAATAATACATTTTTTCAACATAAGTTCAATAGTTTTCGAAATTTGACCAAAAAAAGGAACAACAAAAGTATTAAAACAACTGTATTCTCTCAATTCCTTCTGATTATCTGTAGATAAAATGTTACTTTGTTTGTTTTTGATTTGTTCAATTCTAATTGTGATATGTTGCTCAATTAATTTTTGTGGGTAATGATTAAGAAAAACCCATGTAGAAATTGCGATCGGAATTTGGAAGGGCCCCGGCTAGTTTTCCCCGTTTCTTATCGGACGCTGGTCGGGAAAAATAGGGAGGGCTAGACTAGTTCTGTAACGCTGTTCTAGCCAGGCACTATCTAGAACTTCTAGCGAGGTCCTAACAGGAATACCCTTTAAACGCCCGTCTGGAACCTCTCTGTTCACCGGTACGCTCATTATTCAGCTGTGATATAAATATATGTGACAAACTATTTTTCAACAACAAAATGATTATTTTTATTATTTTCCACTGGGTTTCACATGCACAGCACAAATTTAACTGTTTTCCTTATGTTTCACGTATTAACAAAAAATTCGAACTACTACTACTTGAACTACATTCAATAAAAATTTACGTAGTGTTATTTTCCATAAAAACACGTGTTTATAAGTGTTAAACGCACGGATGCTTCAGATGAAAATAAATTTCAGTTTGCTGTCACGTGTTGTTGAGGCAGCCATTCGCCTATTTACTAAAACATGATTTAGTGCATACAAACTTCTGAAGATGGCACTGCATCATATATACTGCAGCACCATCTTCAGGAAATTTATCTAGGGTATGCTGACTAACGCCCGACCAGTGCCTGACTAGAATTTCTCGGTTCTTTTATCTACATCAGGAACCAGCTAGAGCCTGGCTCAAATACAAGATTGGGGCCTAACTAGAGGCACATAGTTTTTTCTAGTCATAAGGAATAAAAAATCTTAGCAGTACCTTGAAGGGTCCTGTTTAGAACTTACTAGTCCAGTTATTCTAGTGAGATTCTGACTACTGCCCTAATTGAAATGGGGACAAATGGGGCAGTTTCTACATGGGAAGGATATTCCTAACAATATTCAAATTCTCTTTGTGAAATGAAATGTGGGACAAACCTAGAGCTCTGTCAAAAAAGTTTTTGATTATTGAAATTTTGTTTTGGAAAGGATGAGCCGAAAAGAAATTTAACATTCTACCTGAATATGTACTTTTCCTATACCAATTGGTAATAATATTACCATCCTAACCTTTTGTTGGGATTTAAATTCAAATCAGCAACACGAGCCTGAATGTAATTACCTATCGACTATCGATGATTATATTCTGTCTCTACGATGTTCACAACTATGTTGTCATTGTTTGTTTATAATGACGACGTATCCTTTTCATGATATTAATATATCTCATCTTTTGGCAAAACTGTATTGTAACCCTGAATAAATCGTGTTGAATCCAATAGGTTATGGGCACAGAACTCTTTCACTGGGTTACGAATAAGTTAGTGTCATAAAAAATTTTGTTTGAAAAAGGATCTGCTGTGATAGGTAAGGCAAAACGATCAAAATATTACCTTCAAATTTGCTGAATCATCGTTAACTGGAAATCAAGCTATAATTGCAAAAAAAATGGCATCTAGTTTTTTGGCTCATGTTGAAAAACTTGGTAAGGAGAATTACGTTACTTGGCGATTACAGGAAGCAATTCTCGTCAAGAATGATCTTTGGGAATATGTTGATGAAAGCAATGACAAGCCAGAGGAAGCTGTTCAAGCTGCCACATGGGAAAAAGAGGATAGAAAAGCAAAAGCAGACATCATCCTTGCAATTAATATTCTGTCAGAGTAATGCTAGAAAGTTGCAGTTTTTTTCTCAAATTTTTCTCTTTTTGTCCACTTTTCAATTAGAGTGAGGTAATGATTAATTGAAGTTAACAAACGCAATTGTTTTAGTAATGTATTATTATTTTTAATAATGATTTGACAAAAATTTATATTTAGATTTAACGAAAATAACTGCTTAGACAAATTATTATTGTTTATAAGTATTTACTCCTATTGTAATGCTATATAGTTGCAGCTTTTTCTGAAACTTTCCACTTTGTACTCTCTTAAAATGAACCAGTGAAATCTCACCGATTTCCAGTGAAATCTCACTGGTTGAAACATTCAGAAGTGTGTCACTGACAATCAGTGAGAATTCACTGGTTAATTCAGTGGAGTTCCGGCACTGGTTTGATCAGTGAGGTTCACTGGTTTCGCAGTACCAGTAGTCATCTGGTCGTACGCCTTGTTGTCTGTCAGCTGTTTAGGTATGGCACTTATGATTCATCACTATTCTGGTAAAAATTGCAAAATTATCTTTTAAAAACCGCACTTTACTCTCACAACAATAAATAAAGACCGAGCTGCAATATAATGTGATATAAACGTATGCGCCTAATTGTGGGAAGACCCGTCGTTATGTCAACGTGTCGCGTCGCTCAAAGTTAAACCCAAGTGGCCAGGGGCCTCCCTCTATCAAGCGAAAGATATTATATCCCCTGCTCATTGCAGCCAGGCGCCAAATATTTATGAAACAAATACAGTCGAAACTCCATAATTCGAACACCCATAATTCGAATTCCTCCATAATTCGAACATTTTCTCCGGTCCCTTGACGTTCCTATACAGAAAACCAGATGCAGATAATTCGAACACCTCCATAATTCGAACTTTTCAGCCGGTCCCTTGCTGTTCGAATTATGGAGGTTCGACACTAGTACACAACAAGGTTCGTTTTAACTCGAAAAATGCCAAGACCTTACCGGCGACGCGCGCGTACCAGACGGCCGGCATTATTATCGTTTTGTAAATTCTTACTTTGATGTTTCTAGATGGCAATCGCGATTTTAGTAGCTTGTTTGCTGCATAATAGCCCCCATTGCCAGCGCGCAGCCGCGCGTTGATTTCCGTTTTAATGTTATTTTCGCTAGTTATAATAGACCCGGGGTATTTAAACTCGTTAAACCTTTCGAATTTCATATTTCCGGCCATTAGATCCCCGCCTACATTACTTTGTTCGGATCTGGCGACGGTCATATATTTTGTCTTCGATTCGCTAACTTCCCAACCAATATCTTTGGCTTTTGTGATGAAGATTTCTGCATTTTTAGCTACGGTTTCTTTATCATCCCCTAGTAAGTCGAGATCATAATTAATTATAGTTAAATAACATAATTTTTTAAGTAATTTATAATTATTTTTAATAACATTAACGTTGAATAATGCTAGAAAGTTGCGTTTTCCCTAAAAGATTAGCCTTTTCATTCACTTTTTACTTATAGCGTGGTAAAAATTAATAAAATTGGACAAAAATAATTGTTTAAATAATTTGTTAATGTTTATACCTATATTCTCTGAGATAATTTGAAAAAGTTGCGGGTTTTTCTGAAATTTTTTACTTTGCTTCGGCTCTTTAGTTATGAACATATATTAAATAAACAATAGCAAGTTTTTGAAAGATCTCTTTCTTTTTTGTGAATAAATTTTTCTGAAATGAAAGAGATACTTAAAATATTCTTCAAATTTTCTATATGGATCTTATTGAATGTAAATTCTCTTAAAGTAGTTACTGAAGGCCTTTTTGTATAAATTAATAGGGGAAACCACCCTACAGTAGATAATGATTTACAGTAGATAATCCTAATTAACTGGAAAACTGACAAAAATGGTTAATTACTTTTGTTAGTATAACGTTTCAGCAAGGATACTATATTTTCTAACGAAGTTTCATTGAAATTTTATAATTAATTAATGCGTAAGAGCATAAAATTAATTTTTAACCTGAAAACAAAAATTTCACCTCTTCTTTATTCATACTTGTTAACTTAATGAAACATTTTTATGACATGTTTATACATTAGAATCGAAGCTTGAAGTTTAATGAACAATATTTATTAATACAATGTGTTCTTTCTTTAATATTTATAAATATTTGAGGACTTTTTATCAGATAATACATTTTCCAACAGTAGATAACCAACAGTAGATAATCGGAAAATTACAAAAAATTTCTCTGTCAAAATTGGCAACTCTGCAACTCTCTCGCAGTTCTTTTAAGCTCGGTTTTAAGTTAAAGGTTGTGTTTGTTTGTTTATTATGATTCGTGAAGCTTTAAATTCAAATTATTGTAAATAATAAACTAAGAAAATAGTGTAAATTATTGGTTACTAAAAAGCTCATAAATTTTAGTTGTGTTTTAAGCACCCTTTCGGAAAAGATATCATTTTTAGGATTAAGGTATGTAAAAATGCTGCACTTTTCTGTCATCGCAAGTCAGGTTAAATTTTATAAAGATTAAACATCTCGTACCAATCGTACCAATCTCACGGTATATCAAAGATAAAAAAATGTCAATAATTTAAACTTTTGCGATTTTTGTAAAATAATCATAGTTTAAACTATTATTTACTCAATAAATTGATTTTAATTGTAAGTATACTAATGACAAATCATAATTATCCAGAATTGAGTATTCTGTCTTGCCCAGAAGCAATACCAGAACCGATTATCTATTGATGGACAAAGGTGTCAAAATCGCAGCCTTGACCAGGTCTAATAAAAATGTTTAATACAGCCAATTGATTAATTTCGAGATATTTTTTTCTATAAGAATACTCAATTCAATATGTAAGCTTTATTTAACAACGATAATCTTTCTTGATTTTTGAAAACTGATGCAGTTATATGCTGTTGAATTTTTTCCTATCTACTGTAGGGCGGTTTCCCCTATGTATTATTTGTTCCGAAGTGAAAAGTAGAAAAAAAGCTCAAAGTTTCAGAAAAACCCGCAATTTACTAGCATTACTCTAAGACCTAAGAGAAGATAATTGTACATCATAATAACAATACTCATAATGTTAAAAAAATAAGCATCAAGTAATCTCCGCTTCTTCCTATAGTATTAAGTTTCCTTGAGTTTTTTAAAAAGTTAGTTGTAGTATTATTAATTTCTTTTATATTTTATTTTTATTTGTTACTTAAAAAACTACTCGAAAAATATCGAAGTATGGTCAGTTTTTTACGCCACTTTTCTGACCAAAGGTGAACGAAAAATGTACATGATGATTTTACTACTACGTAAATCAATATCTAAATCAAAAATGAGTAATTAGTTTGATATAAAATTAAATATGCTAACATGAAGGCATAAGTAATTGTACATGACTTCGAGTTCTGTGTATATTAGGGTGGCCCAAAAAATTACACTTGAGAAATTTCAAAGGGCATGTTCACCAAATCGTTCTCGCAGGCAAATAAATGCATGCGTGTTTTTTTATTTTCAAACAAAATTATTTTTAGCACTCGCTCTGAGGCTTCAAAGTTTCCTGATTTAAATAGGGAAGTCCTAATATCAGCAACAGGTTTGACCCAGAGAGCAGCTATAGATTTATTAACGTATTATTACTCTGCCATTCAACTCATTGTCAGTGACCGCAGCTTGGGACAGTAGCAAATACGGTGCACAATGAGCGGCCCAACCAAGGGTCAACTTTTTTTTCGGGATCTATCTGCAGTCCCTTCAGCCGATGTTCAACTTAAAGTCATTTTTCCTAAGCTGTTCTTACTCTTTTCTCAATATAAATTAAACTTTAATTGATTTTTTTTAATTCCTTCTCAATAGTCTCAAAAATGTGGCCATTTTATGCAATTTTTGATATGCCTAAAACTTTTGCATAATATTTCGATATTATCATTGCGATAAATGCAATGTTCACTGACAAGTGAACCAGCATATATACAAGATCAAATAAATTAACTTATAATTTCCTGACCAAAATCGAAGAAGTAAAAATAGGAAACATTTTACATGTTGAACCCCGTGTGGAAAAATTTCGTGGCGCTGTACTGTTCCTGTCCAGTCCGCCTTGAGTCGACATTGGCGCGCCACAGGCTGACTGTCCAGTGGCTAGACTGGGATGTAACGCTCGGATCGACTAGTTTCTAGACAGATCGGCTATTTTGATAAAAAATAATTAATAATTAAATAATATAATTATTTTTTATGTCATAAAAGTCCAATATATAGATTTTGCAGTTAATTAAAAATATAAAAAAAGTTTTTGTACACAAAAAAATGAAGAAATGAGTTTCCGCAAATCTCTTGTACATACGCCGGGTGTCGAACTTCTGATGTAACTTCCTATTCTATTGTTGTAACTTTGTCCCGTCGCCTTAACACCTCGGCCATCTAAAAGTTAAATTTTTTTTCTTTTTTGTAGGACATGAATTTCAATTCATTACATCCTAATATTTATTTCAATAAAACATAAACAATTTTTAAACATTAAAATTGCTTCATTTGTGAATAAATCATTGAAAAAAATAAATTTTGTATGATGTTACTTGCGATTAGGATACGAAATAATGATTGTTTATTATTTCAAATAATTAATACGTAAGGCTTAATTATCATTTACGGAATCAATAATATTTGATTTTCTGGAATATCATAAATATTATGCATAGCATTATACATATTATAATTATTATAAATTCAATATAAATTCATTATAACTTCACTATATAATTCAATTGAAACAAAATGTTTTTAAACATTCTTCAAAAAATCGTTCTTGAAACTGCAGTTCTTGTATTAAGATTTCTATCACCTTCAACAATTATTGCTTACTATCTTAAATATGTGATAGTCTACAATTAATTATTGCTTGAGCATTTGTACAATTGTATATTGTAATTCCCTAAATCTTTTATTCCAAAATGATTATTTTCTAAATTCACCTCTGTAATTTTTGTTTAAGTCCAAACCGTGATTCTATCTAGAAACTAGCTAAAATCTGGATAATCTTTATATTTTCAAATTCGTAACGAACTCCTAGATAGCACCAAGAATGGGACTAGACAGCAGAAAGGTTTCAATCAAACACGTAGTAAAACTAGAAAGCGCCAGTGTAGTACCAGGCTAGTATTGCGTGAATAGACAGACTTGAGAAAAACTGTACTGGCTTTAGCATGATTCAAGACTGCCACGAAATTTTTCCACACGGGACTCCATAAGACATAAACATGGCTAGAGCGAGGGCTAAAAAAAAATATATTTTTTTTTTAAATCAAAAAATTCGTATACATTTTTTTGCCGGCGAGAACGATTTGGTGAACATGCCCGTTGAAATTTTTTGCACAATATTAAATTACATGAAGATTGATTTTTAATTTTTTAATATTAACTAACATAAATTTATTATTTACTTTAGGGTTATGTAATTGAATATTGGTTATAATCTATATGATAACAGTTTATTCACTTTCAAAATACCTCTATTCCAATAATGTACTTTTTGTACGTTTTCGTGATGTTGTGAAATGAGTATCTGAATTAAATTTTCATAATTAGGTTTTAATTTTTTCTGAAATTAGTTTAGAAGGTTACTAACAATGAGGATGTTTTTGTAAAATATAAAATAAACATTATTTAAATGTTTCAATGGGAGAAATTCTGTATTGTTTTTTATGTTGAAAACTGTTCAATTAATTATCAGCTGATTATTGTTTTTACAATATTAAATTACATAAAGATTGAATTATAATTTTTCTATATTAAGGAACATGAATTAATTATCTATTTCAAGGTTATGTATTTGAATATTGCTATAAATCGTATAATAAAAGTTGATTTGTGTTTAAAATATCTCTGCTGCAACTATATGATTTTTTTAATGTTCGTGCTGTTTTGGAATGAGTATCTCAATTCCATTCTCACAATTATATGTACATATATTTTAATTCATTCTGAAATTAGTTTGAAACGTTAATTATAATTATAATTTTCATAAAAATATAAAGTACAATTTATTTGGACGTTTCAATGAAAATATTTCTTCATTAATTTTTACGTTTTAAACTGATTAATTTTTTCACAATATTGAACCACATAATTATTGAGTTTTAATTTTTCTTCTGAGTGGTAACATGAATTGATTACTGACATTAATGTTATCTCATTTAATATTGGCTATGCTCTGTACAATCAAAGTTTATTTATGTTTCATACCTCTATTACAATTGACTACTCCATCATGAGGTCATGGTTATGAAAGGATAGGTGGAAATGTCAGGAAGGTTAGCATAGTTGGTACACATTTACAATAAAATAGTTGATTTTATTTCGTGGAAATGAAAGGTCTTCAACCGATAAAAGTATAAAACATAATTGCGCAAATGCATTCTAAACTTGAAAAATATTAATATTGATACATTTATAACTTACTTTTACGGATATTTTTTACCAAAATTCGTATGCAACCCCATGTAAGGATGTACGAACTCTGCTAACTTTCATGACATTTGCACCTATCCTATCCTGATTGCGACGTCTAGCTCAAATACTCAATCATATAATTATTTTAAATGTTTGTGACCAATTCTCGATTATCAAACTACACTTTTTGCACGCTTCAGAGAAGAAAATGGAAAAAATGGAAGGTTGTACGAATTAAAGTTGAAAATATCATCTTTAAAATGAGATTAGGAACATGATGAAATATCTACTGGTTCTCGAATTGTCATGAAAAATGTGGAAGCACAACCAAGACGAAAATCGAACGATCCATTAGTAACTACATTTTTTTGTCTGTTGTTTTTGGCACATTAAGAAAAGATTTAAATTGGACTTTCCACTGCCGCTCGACGAACTGATTTTCGTCTTGGACATGCTTCCACATTTTTTTTTTATAATTCGAGAACAAGTGAATATTTCATTATGTTCTTGATCTCGTTTCAAAGAGGAGATATTCCAAGCTTTAATTTATGGAAGTTTGAATTTTTTTAATTTACATCCCTGAGGCATGGAGGAGTGGGACTTAATATATCGCTGAGATAACCACGAAAAAAGAGAAGCATGTATCTGAATTCAATTTCAAAATTATTTGTGGATATATTTTAATTATTCAGCCATGTTTTGTCATACGCTGTTGTTTTTCTGAATTATTTGAACGTTTTAATCTGATAATGCTTTAATGATTTAGCGATGTTTCTTGACTCGCAGATTTACAAAAATGGCCGTGAAATGAGTATTTGAATTCAATTTTTCAAAATGGCTTGTACATATGTTTTAAGTACTTAGCAATGTATTTCGACACGCTCTTCTTTTTCTATACAAAATTATTTAAAATTCCAGTGCAAATATATGTTTAATGATTTTTATATTGAGAACTGAGAATCGGATCAGAATATGATTTTTTAAATTATAGGTATTAATTTGTTAATGATTTAGCGATGTATATTGATGCTTATATTAAAAAAAAATGGCCGCGAAAGTACCCGCAAATGTCATTATAAAAAATTATGTTTTTTAAATATATCATATTACATAAGGAACACTTGAAATCTTCAAATCATATCTCGCCATTTACTATTATTAATAGTAATAGTAAATTCTACGTTCCATGGATTCACTGAATACATTCTTTGAGAATATAATTTCAGTGAGAATTTGATTGGTCCAAAAATGGTAAAAAATAAATAGTTATTCAAAAATTGAGCAAATGAGAAAATTGAATACAAAAGTTAGCGCGCGCTTGCGCACGTACGCAATAGTCTAGTAGAACGCTAATATCTCTGGCTGTTTTATGTGCCCGAGAGGTGCTGCCCCTAGCGGGCAATAAGGCTATTAATGAAGCACACCTCGTGGCATATGAAAGTAACAAGATAAATAATTGGTTATAACATCTATTGATAAGGAAGCGTTCTACTCGTATCCTCAGATAGTAAGATGAGCGTGGACTATAGAATATATGATGGTAAATGGTATTTTATCTGTAAGACAATAATTGTTCCTTAATTGTCTGCTGACTTTCGTGAGACTTGAGCCATTAAACTTCCTACCTGGCATATTTCGGTTTTTACCTGCCAACGGCCATACCACGCTGAAAACCCAGTTCTCGTCAGATCACTGCAGTTAAGCAGCGTTGGACGCGGTTAGTACTTGGATGGGTGACCATTCAAGAATACTGACATGAGTGCTGTTGGCACATCGTGGGTCTGGTGAGCCCACACTTGTAGTTATTTATAACTACAAGAAAAACCTAGAAACACTACCCGAATCGGGTAGTGTCACGCCTACCCTGAAAGGGAAATGGTTTAATGGTATATATATACCTGAGTGTACCCTTAACCTCGCCATAAAACATGACCATAACAGTATCTGCAAAGATATTTTACCTAGATGCGGCAAGGGTCTAGTTGGGCCACATGTCACAAGGGCGGCGCTACCTTCACTTTTGTGGCTTCGGCTTTATTCGGTACT
>CAKNYM010025235.1:0-15604 GCA_932195095.1 Andricus curvator
GGTTTTTCAGCGTGGTATGGCCGTTGGCCATATATATATATATATATTCCTAAATTTTCGTCTACAAAATAAAAAATGATTTTAAAATGTTTATTTTTTCAGAAAATCAAAACTGTGGGAAAAAAACATCGACTCAAGTAGGGTCGAATCGGAAACAGACCCCAAATGATGTGACAGCAGCTCCAGCCATGAGTGCGATTGCAGGCCCATCCAGAGCTATGGAGGCTAGCTCATCCCCCACACTCATCTCTCATGGCCAGTCGATGGCTGATGAAGCTGTTGGAATTCTCTCAGAAGATTTACATGATGCTCAACCACAAGGTAGGAATGAGAGTAACATTTTAGCCCCCTTCATAATAAAAATAGACGAATGTGACCAATATGTGAGAAAATTCGACACAAATGGGCGAAAATTAACTTTTAAAATTGTACCTCCTGGGGAGAATAATCCTGTTCTTTGGTTGGAATTAGCCTTTTTAGAGTTATATAATTATATAGTTTCGTGGTGTAAGGAAACAGATTTAGTGGGCATTGTGTTTGGATCGGATGGCTTTAGCAAAGGAGTTGCCTGGAAAGCCTTTTTACCCCTTAAAGATTTGCATTTCGAAGACTTGTGGAAATTAGTAGAATCAGTAGTTCAAAGTGCCATAAGTTTTAATATTGATGACACCTTTGTAGTAGAGATTACGCGGGTAAGCGTAATAGCAGGAAAAGGCCGTGTGAAGCTAGCAAGCAAAGTTTTAAAAAAATCAGTTTATACTATAGCTAACAAGAATAACACATGTCTACCACAGGCTATCGTAGTAGCGATTGCGAACGCAAATCGTCAGTCTGATCCAAATAATAATAATTTTAAAAAAGAGTATAGAAGTATAAGCGATAGGGATAAGCTCAAAGCACAAATTAAGGCAGCTGAAAAGCTAACACGAAATGCTGGTGTGATAATACCAGACATTGGATGTGGCCTGCCTGAGTTAATTGCATATCAAAAATATTTGGCAAAATCTCAGATTGCAATAACTGTTTTTAATTTTAAAGATTTCGGGAAAGGGAGAGATAAGGCTATTTACGAGGGTAGTTTGGAAATAACAAATACAGGTAGTGAGATCAAGCACAATATTTATTTACTTTATGAAGGTCATCCAAATTTTCATTATAGTGCTATACTAAATTTAATTGGGGCTGGCGCAGCACAGAAGTTTTGTATACCGTGTAATAAGGCTTACTTTAGACAACCTGATCACATGTGCACAATGAAATGTGACGCTTGTTTTAGTTCCCCATCATGTAAAGTAAATGCTGACATGAATAAAAAAAATGATAATATTAAATGTGGGGATTGTCGACGGTATTTTTATGGAGTCGAATGTTTCAGGAAAACATTTACTTTCTAATTCACACTCTACAGGTAAAAGTATTTGCTCAGTATTGCAAATCTGCAATGGTTGTTCAAAGTTACTTAACTCTGAGAAAACCAAGAAAGGGGAGGTACATAAATGTGGCTTCTCTGATTGCGCAACGTGTAAGAAACTTTGTCCAATTAATCATTTTTGTTTTATGACACCCCTAGAAATTAAAAAAGATAAAAGAGGACAGCCAAAAACTAAGAAAGTGGCTTACATTTTCTATGACTTCGAGACACAGCAATGTGAAGAAGTCAAAGGTGACGAATCAACAAATATTCACAAACCTAATTTGTGTGTAGCACAGCAAGTTTGTGAAGATTGTATGAACGATCCGGATCCGAACGTAAAATGTCAATGGTGTGGTGTGCGCCAGTATATTTTTGATAAGAATCCTGTGGCTCAGTTCACTGAGTTCGCTATTCGTGATTTGAAGCATTTTGATGAGACCGTTTGCATAGCACATAATGCGAAAGGTTTCGATGCGCAATTCATTCTTAGAGAACTCATTAAGAATAGAGGTACTAATGAACCGCCAGAGCTTATTTTCAATGGTACTAGCGTAATTTTGCTAAAAGTAAAAAAAAACACGATTTATTGATAGCCTTAATTATCTACATATGCCGTTAAGTGCTATGCCGGCATCCTTCGGTTTAGAAGAGGCAAAGAAAGGTACATTTCCGCACCTCTTCAATACACCGCAGAATGAGCTATATGTAGGTAAATTACCGGCTAAACATTTTTACTCCACAGATACGATGTACTTAGAGGGTCGTAAAGATTTTGACAAGTGGTATGAAGAATTGAATAAAACTAATTACATTTTTAATTTTAAAAATGAAATTAGAACGTACTGTATAAATGACGTTGATATTCTTCGTACTGCTTGTCTAGCTTTCCGAGAATTATTCATCAAGGTAACTAATGTTGATCCGTTTGTCGAAAGTGTCACCATTGCATCAGCTTGCTCAGTAGTTCTTAGGAAAAATGATTTAAAGTCCGACGTAATTGCTGTCCCACCAACTGGGGGTTATAGGTTAGCAAATAAACAGTCGAAAAAGGCTATCGAATGGCTTTTGTCTGTCGAGCGTGAATTAGACTTGGAAATCATTCATGCTGGCCGAACTCTAGAATACCGACTACCTGAAGGTGTATTAGTTGATGGCTATTATGAGGATACGCTTAGAAATAAAAAAACTGTTTACCAGTTTCACGGTTGTTACTGGCACGGCTGTCCACGGTGTAATCAAACTAATCGTCATAAAAGAACAGGTTTCGGTAAAAATTCTGAAAGCATGAGTGATCGTTTTGAGCGTACACGGGCCCAAACTGAACGACTTCGAGAAAAGGGTTACGAAGTAGTTGAGATGTGGGAGTGTGCCCTTGATAGGTTAAAATCCAGAGATCCTGAGTTAAGAGAGTTCTTAAAAGACCATCCTCTTCTAATGTACGGTGCTCTTAATCCTCGCGATGCTTTCTACGGGGGAAGAACAGGAAATACATTTTCCTATTATAAGGCAAGAGACAATATAAAAATCTCTTATCTGGATGTTTGCTCCTTATATCCATTTATATCAAAATATGGAAAATTCCCCATACGTCACCCAAAAGTTTACATTGGTGATGAGTGTAAGGAATTAACTGGACCAGATAATGATTTAACTAATGTCGAGGGTCTCATCAAATGTAGGGTATTGCCACCTATTAATAGTTATCTGCCTGTTCTTCCTGTTCGTATGCACGGTAAACTGATGTTCCCTTTGTGCAGAACTTGCTGTGAATTGCAGTTACAGCAAGATTGTCCACATGTCGATAGTATCAGTGAGAAAGAAATAGGGGGGACATGGGTTTCTGATGAACTAAAAGTGGCTGTCGAAAATGGGTACAAAATCAAATCGATTTTTGAGATTTGGCAATATGAGACAACTCAGTATGACCCGACCTCAAAAATCGGTGGTCTCTTTGTACAATATATGAATAGATTTTTTAAGCTTAAACATGAAGCCAGCGGATATCCTTCTGATTGTATCACCGAGGAGAGTAAAAAAGCATATGTGAAAAAAATTTTCGATTTAGAGGGCATTCAGCTCGATCCGCAAAACATAAAAAAAAATCCTGGTTTACGATCACTGGCTAAGCTTTGTTTAAATTCTTTCTGGGGTAAATTCGGACAACGTCAAAATATGCCTAATACCGAAATATTAGATACCCGAAAAGCTTTAATTGATATTATTGAAAGTCCAGATAAAGTTCTTACCAATATCTTACCAGTCGACCAGGAAAATATTTATGCATCTTGGATGTATAAAGACGAAGCTGTAGCCCCATCACCTATTACTAATGTAGTTATAGCCGCATACACAACAGCGCAGGCCCGTTTAAAATTGTATGGTTATTTGAAAAAACTGGATCGTCGTGTTCTCTATTTTGATACGGATTCTGTCATTTTTGCTAGTAAAAACGAGGCAGGTGAATATTACCCAGCTACAGGATGTTTGCTAGGGGATCTGACAGATGAGCTCGAAGTTTATGGTTCGGGAAGTTATATTGAAACTTTTGTCTCGGGTGGACCTAAATTTTATGCCTTTAAAGTACGGTCACCTGATGGTAAGCAGCACCATGTTTGCAAAGTGAAAGGCATTACTCTAAATTATAAGAACTCTCAAATCATAAACTTCGACTCTATATGCGATCTTGTGGTTAATAAGGCTCCCCCGATTACTTTAAATTATCGAGCCATTCGTAGAACTGAATATCACCATGTAGTCACCAAAAATGAACATCTATCTATACCATTAAACCATTTCCCTTTCAGGGTAGGCGTGGCACTACCCGATTCGGGTAGTGTTTCTAGGTTTTTCTTGTAGTTATAAATAACTACAAGTGTGGGCTCACCACACCCACGATGTGCCAACAGCACTCATGTCAGTATTCTTGAATGGTCACCCATCCAAGTACTAACCGCGTCCAACGCTGCTTAACTTCAGTGATCTGACGAGAACTGGGTTTTTCAGCGTGGTAACATAAAACCTGTAAACCTGTTTACACTAAAAGAAGGCTAATTGATAATCATGATTCTCTCCCCTTTGGTTACATACAGTATAGATAGGTTAATACCAGATAACCCGTCAGTAATTTATTTATTTATAACGTCTAAAGGCTAAAATGAATTATCTCTCGTTCCTACGCTTTGTATGAAAACTATCTCAGCGTCGAATGAAAAATGTGTAGGTACAACTTGTTTCACTTAATTTTAAAAACATAAAATTTTTGTATTTTGATAATAAGAACATTTATTCTTTGTGCTTTCAGAAATGATCTTTCAATCATTTGGAGGTCCTATAATGTGCTGTTACCAGAGTGTATTAGAGGATACAATGTTCTGCTGCAGCCAAACAGCTCTGGATATCACACCGGAAAAAATCATGGCGAGTCATGAATATGATGACTACATGTACATAGGGTCACAAAACTTCACTTTCAGTGATCCTACACTTTTATAATTTAAAAAATTAATAAATAACCTTTTTCTATGATTAATTTATTTCAAAATAGTTGTTCAATTATTTATTGAAAAATTATGAATATCCTGATCAATGCACAATCATTATTATTATGTACAATCATGAAGAATAATAATTAAATAAAAAATGTATGTTCATAATATGAATAGTCTAATTTCATTCATTATCCATTATATATTTCACCCGTATCCTGAATGAAGCTGAAAAACTATTTTCGGCGAGGGGGTGGACGACGACGACCGCGGCGGGGCGGTAGGAAACACGCCTTCATAAGCTGAATTTTAGGCGTGTGGAAAGGCACGTCGAATAAGCTCATGAAGGACGTGCTGGGTCAGGGGTATTAGCTCAAAACCCTGACATCGTGGGAAATTAGCTAATTGAAAAAGGAAATAAAGAAGACACTAATAACTTTTTTCAAATAGCAATATGCAAATTGCAAAAAAAAATACTTGCAACATGAGTACAAGCGCCAACTAAGATTCATTCTAGCGATATAAATATTCATCAATATATATATAAATTACAAGGTTTGACTGACGATGTATCACTATTCAACATGGACACGCGCTGGAAGCATCCGTTCACGTCACTAATATGTGGTCCAACAGGTTGTGGTAAAACTGTCTTTCTAAAAAAGTTTCTTCGAAATCTCAATGGAATGTGTGATACACAAATTGACCGAATAATTTTCTATTATTCAGAGTGGCAAACGGCTTATAAAGAATATGGAAAAGAGATAGAGTTTCGTGAAGGATTACCACAATCTTCTGATTATTCAAATGATCCAAGGCCTAAACTTATAATTCTCGACGATTTAATGAGAGAATCTTCGAGTCATACAATTGTAGATCTTTTTACTAAAGGAAGTCATCATAAGAATTTGAGTGTAATTTTCATTTCTCAAAATCTTTTTCATCAAGGGCATGGTCAAAGAGATATTTCTTTAAATGCAAACTATATTGTCACATTTAAGAATCCTCGAGATCGGGCTCAAATTCAACATCTTGCGCGCCAGATTTGTTCTGAAGACCCACGGTTTATACAAGAAGCCTATCACGATGCAACTTCTCAACCACATGGTTATTTACTTCTAGACTTGAAACAATCAACTCCTGACAATTGTCGCTATCGCACAAGTATATTTCCGGACGATCCTCATCAGTACGTTTACATACCAGTGAGGGGTATAAAGGGGAGAAACAGTGATTGTCAAGTTCCAGTTACATATTTGTGATGACGTGGAAAGGTTGCAAGTCAATAGGCAAGAAGAATGCCATAGTTTTACATGCCCTTTGTCATCTAAATCCGGATCAACGACAGGCAATACTAAAAACATCTGATGTCAAACTCATAAAGTGTATTTGTGAGTGTGCCTTGAATATCTTGTTGGGAAATGTTCCTCTTAAAGATAATCAGAAGCTAAAATTGAAAAAACATAGAAAGACACTACGAAAGTTAGTTGAAACTCGCGGTACATGGAAAAGCAAGAAAAAATTTATTGTTCAAAAAGGTGGATTTCTGCCTCTCCTACTTGGACCAATCATTGGTGGTTTGCTCTCCAATTTGTTTAAACCTTCCTCGTAGAGCTTTCAATAATATGGAGCATGCAAGAAAAATGGTACTGATTCCCAGCGAGCAAGTGGACAAAATCAATCAACAAATGCAGACGATACATCAGACATCATTGCATAACAATAATAATAATGATTCACCGATTATACCATCGATACCTGGTGCAACTACACAGACTCCTGGAAGCAATCTTGGTAGATTAGATTCTGAAATGAGTCGAATCTTATTCTCGCCTTTTCCGTACGATGAACGTGAAAGGTGGAAAGACTACAGTCAAGTGCTGAAAAAATTTCTCTTTTTTGTCGATAAAAATAGGAAATTAACTGCTGAGAAAATGGATTATTCTGAAAATACAGATGATGATTCCCATGAGTTTATGCCTATAAAGGATATTATAGCTAATGTACCTAAATCTTTTCGATCTAAAAGTACGTTATTACTCAATCACCTAAAAAAACCTGACTTTACCGACAGAATAAGATGGGATAAATATGGCTCAGTTATCATTGACGGAAAACGTGTTGAACATTCAAACATTACAGATCTCGTTAATGATGCATTGAGGTATAGAAAAAGTGCTAACCCTCCAGGAAGAAGTCACTTTGCCCGTATACTTCAAGAGCTTGGCACACCGCGAGAGCTCGTGAAAAATCATGAATATTGGACTCAAGCTAAGCAGATACAGCGCGACATCAACTACCGATTAAACCAAGAATCACTTATTACAGATGATGAAACTACTGAGGATGAGGCCAGGATAAATAAAACTCTTACAACTCCTAATAATTCAATTCGTGAGAGGAGTCGCAGTAGAATTAGAAGAAGTAGCCGTCGAGAGAAGGTACAATCTGGTTCAGGAATGCTAACCAAGTGGCAATCTTTTATCTTAAAATGAAGCTACTTGAAGAAATATATTACAATCCAGGTCATCCTGCTTCCTACAGCGGAGCAGAAAAATTAACTCGTGCTGCACGTGGTAAAGTATCTCACACACAAGTACTTGATTGGCTGAAATCTCAGGACGCATTCACTTTACACAGGCCTATACGACAAAAATTTCAAAGAGCTCATTACACAGTTTCCAATTTTGATGAGGTTTGGGAATGTGATTTAATTGACATGCAAAGTGTTTCTACTTATAACGATAATTACCGCTATCTCTTAGTAGTAATTGATATCATGAGTAAATTCGCCTGGGTTGAGACACTTCGAAATAAAACAGCACTGGAAGTTAAAAATGCTTTTGAACGTATTTTACAAAAAAGTAATCATCGTACTCCTTTCTGTTTACAATCAGACAAAGGAAAGGAATTCTTAGGAGCTTCTTTTCAAAAATATCTGACTGATAATGGGATAAAATTCCGCGTAACGCGGGATCCTAACGTTAAAGCAGCCGTAGTCGAACGTTTCAACCGAACACTCAAGGAGCGTATGTGGAGGTATTTTACACACAAAAATACTCGACGATATATTGATGTTTTACAACAAATTGTGAGTGCTTACAATAATGCTAGACATTCTAGTATTAGAATTACACCGTCTGAAGTTAATTTATCGAATGCAGCCGAAGCTCGAGCAAATATTCAGCGTCGTTCTTGTAAAGAAAAAAATCCAAAAGAAAGCCTAAATACAGTGTTGACGACAATGTCAGAATCAGTCGTGAGAAGGGTGTCTTTGAGAAAGGTTATCAGTCTGGCTGGAGTGAGGAATTGTTTGTTGTAAGGAGGGTCATTACAGGAAGAAGTCAAGCACCTTACATGTATGAGTTGAAAGATTTAGCTGGAGAAGAAATCCTTCTCAAAACATTGAGAAGGACGAATTTCAAATTGAAAAAATATTACAGACTAAAGGCAAGGGAAACAAATAACAATTTCTTGTCAAGTGGGTAGGTTATCCTGACAAATTGAATTCGTGGATCCCAGCCTCAAATTTAAAAAACTTGTAAAAATGAATATCGATCAATTTTACCTTATTTTACCAAGCAATAGTAGTATGAAATATTTTCCCGAGAATACCACTTCCAATTTCATAACACAACTGCCACATGAGATTCGTCTCCAAGGACAGTGGGTCGTAGCACTCACAGAAATACAACTTCCTCGTACATTTCTTCATGTGAGACAAGATGATTCATTTGAAAATCGTATTGTCCTTATGAACAGTGGGGCTGCAGGATATGAATATCCACAATATGATGGTAATAGTAAAAATAGAAAATCCATTGAGAAAGGTATCGACCTTCTTCACAAATATAACGTACCTATTAGTATGAGAATTGATGAAATGACTGCTGAAAATTTGGGAGATAACTTAGAAGATGCAATAGATCTTATTGCGCTGAGAGAAAAAAAGAAGGATGAAAAAATGTCTCTTATGTGGAAAAAACCTCTTGTTAATTTCTTTCAAGCTGGTCTTTATGCAAATATTGTGTCTCTTTTAAATAATCTAAACAGTCTTCCAGAATTAAGTCAGCATATTAAATTTAAATATGACAAATTCAAAAGTAGTTACGTAAGTATACAAAAACAGTGTCAAAAACTATGTCTGACTGATCACCATTTTTTGGTACTTAGTGATAAATTATCACGTATTCTTGGATTTGCTCCAGATAATCTAATTCCAATTCAAACTAAAGACTATATTGCTAGACACCCACCTAGTCTATCAAGTGCTCTTCCGGATAAATTATTTATTTACTGCAATATTTGTGAACCACGTGTTACGGGAGATGTAAAAGCACCACTTTTACGTACAGTTTCTTTAGATACAACAGATTACAATTTTGGTACAACACAAGTCACACATTTTTCATCACCCAACTACATACCAGTTCTTAGCACAGGTTTTCCTACGATTGAAATTGATATAAGAGATCACATTGGTTTGCCAATACCATTCGAGTACGGTACGCTGACAGCTACACTTCACTTTAAACGTATTGACTAGATAAGAGAAAAATAATGGCTCATTACATAGATTATTACTCCTCACAAGTAGGTGGAAGAGGTATACCACAAATATACATTGGAGCTCCATATCAGAAGGGGCATGGAATTGGTAGCTTTCTCGGAGGTTTATTTCGACGTGTTCTCCCTTTCTTAACTAACGGTGCTCGAGTCATCGGAAAAGAAGCTCTTCGAACCGGTATGAATGTTATGAATGATATGGACAGTAAGATACCTCTCAAAATTTCGGTGAAGAATCGTTTTGGAGAATCTGGTCAAAATTTGAAACGTCGTGCAATGGACAAAATGGAACATATCATGAATGGTTCGGGTTATAAACATAGAAGGAAGAAGCAAGTGGTTCAGTCTATTTCTAATCGTGGTACACTTCACGTCGTGAAAGCAAATAGAGTGAAAAAGAGAAAAAAAAGCTCAGCTAGAAAAATCAAAAAGCGTATTACGATAAAGAGAAAAAAGACTACTAAAAGTAATAAAAATACAAAAACTAGTAATCGTACAATTAAAGATATTTTCGGAAATAAATAAGAGTAATAATGTCGTTTCTTCATTCTCATTCCTGTGAGTGCTTGAAGTCAGAGCTAGATCTTTTCTCACTGCCTCCAACACAGGCATCTATAGAAAGCTCGCAATGGGTTCATTATAAACCCGTTTCTTCACTCACTGATGACGCCCCCATAGAGTTTGTTGTTCCTGGTCATGGTGATGAGTACCTTGACTTAGCACATACTATGCTCAGTCTTCGAGTGAAATTAGTAACTCCTGCAAGAGTAGCCGCAAATACAGTCCAGCTAGATAAAGTAGGGCCAGTAAACAATTTCATGCATTCGCTGTTCAATCAGGTGGACGTATATTTCAATCAAAAAGTAGTATCTCCTCCTAGTAACTCTTATGCATATCGAGCATACATCGAGACTTTACTTAACTACGGCCCAGCTGCCAAAGACATCTTACATCATCTCTGTGGTATAATGATACTGCTGGAAAAATGGATGATTTCGATGCTAATGAGGGTTTAAAATCTCGACAGAAATATTTTGGTGCTGATAAATCTATTGATCTTATAGGCCATTTACACTGTGACGTTTTTAATCAAGATAAATTCCTTATCAATGGTGTGGAATTACGACTCCGACTAGTTCGTTCAAAGGACACTTTCTGTCTCATGGATGCTACAAACAGCTGCCACGTGCGTATTGAAGAGGCCTCGCTACTTGTTCGCAGAGCAAAAATTAATCCTGGTGTTCTTCTTGCACACGCTAAAGCTCTATCTCAGGGTACTGAAAAATATCCTATCACACGTGTTGAAGTTAAAGCCTTAACGATACACTCGGATGTACACGCTGAAACTCTTGACAATGTTATTCTTGGTCAATTACTAAAAAGAATAATAATAGGATTTGTGGAGAATACTGCATATAATGGCAATGGAAACAAAAACCCCTTCAATTTTCAAAATTTTAAAATCAATCATCTATCACTTTATCTCGATGGTACCCAGATACCTTCGAAACCTCTACAACCGACATTCAACACTAAAGGACTCTATGTCGATGCGTATAACACGTTATTTACTGGAAGTGGTATTCATTTTCTAAATGAGGGTAATAGTATTGGCCGACAGCAATATCCAAACGGTAACTGTTTATTTGCATTTGATCTTACACCTGATCTGTCTGCAAATTGCTATTCTCATTGGAATCTCGTAAAACATGGGAGTCTCAGAATTGAAGTACGATTTGAAGAGGCACTTGCTAACACAATTAATTGTCTAGTATACGCAGAGTATGATAATGTTTTGGAAATAGATTCGTCTAGACAAGTAATAGCAGATTTTAGTGCTTAGTTGAAGTGGTGGTACTTTCTATTTAGGGAAAAACCTCCTCATGGAATACCTTAGTCTCTACTTGTTCGTCGCGGTAGGAAACTCTAGTGCCATATAGCGTATTAAAAATAATCATGGTTGACTACGTGATTGATATACAAGGGTTTCGTGATGATTCTGGTCGTTTTATACCTAAAGAAGTAGCTTTAGTTACTCTAGATCGCCACTGTATAGCTCATTGGATTACTTCTCCACCTTATGCTTTTACCGATCTCACAAGCCCATCTCAAAGACAAAATAATTGGCTCAGTTGTAAACATCATGGAATTGAATGGTTTGAAGGGGATGTTTCAATGAATTTTCTCCATGCTAATCTTCGTGACGTTGCCCGAACTGCTAGACTAATATACACTCGAGGACATGAGAAGGCTCTTTTGCTGCAAAAGATTACAAGTAGACGCATCACAAACCTGGAGGATCTAAGCTGCCCATCGTTTAAAAGGTTGGAGTTCTTGGATGAGTTTTGCTTTCATCATGGGGTAAAAAAAGACTCAAAATTCGTGTGTGCTCTTAATAATGTTCTGAGATTGAAGAAATGGATCGAGAAGGAACGACTAGATGGAGTGCTTTCGTACTCATACAATAAAACATCTGTCTACAGTACACATCCAGCCATATCATCTACAACCGTAGGGCATAACCTTTCATACACATCAGAAGATTTATGGGAGGATACTCTAGAATTGTCCACACAATCAAATCTGATATCTTCAAAGAAGTGTGAACAGTCTCCAGATACTGCAAGTGCTCCGTCTCCCAGAAGCAAGGACAGTAGGTGTATTTCCTGCCGATCAGATTCCCAAGCGGTGGACGAAACCAGCTGCAATTGTTGCTAATACGGATGGACATAAACAGCCTGGTAGCCATTGGGTCGCCATGTACGTCGGAAACAACGGACGAGCTACCTACTTTGACAGTTACGGGGTACCGCCTCTTGTACCTGAACATCTTCTTCGTTTACGGAAGAATTGTTCCTTCTACAGATGGAATCCAACGAGACTACAAAGTGCGACTTCGGATGTGTGTGGCCAATACTGTATTATGTTTCTTCATTGCATGTGTCATAATTATTCTTTTTCTGATTTTACTAATTTCTTTACGAATAATCTAGAAGAAAATGATAATATCTTCCGTAAATTTTACAAAAAACTGTTAAAGAGAAATAAATGGAGGAAAAACTCTTCTTCAATGAGAAACCGACGATTAAGTGGTGGTAAATATTGTAAACAAAATAGTCCCCTTGTATCATGTACACAGACAGCATCATCGAAATTAGCCACACTGTTCTTACTATAAAATATAGGTCGAATGTTATGATTATTATGTGTATTCTTTTTTTCTTGTCAAAATATTTCAATCAATAAATGTAACTAAATTAACATGCATAATGTTATGTTTTTATTTAAAAGATCCTAACTCCTCTAGTGTATAAGTAGCATTTAAGTACAACACTGAATATTTTAAATTATATCTTTTCATCATAAAAAGCACAATTTGATGATAGACGTAACCGTTAGAGCAAGATAATTAAGACCATATAGCGTGAAGGGCATAAGATGCTTATAGTCATCACAAAAACCCACGAATTTTTTTAATACAAGCAAGTGATGTATTTTTTGGGTCCACTCTTCAGCGTTATGTGATCTAGCTCAGGTGAAAGGGAAAGTGCGTAACCATCAGAGCAAGATAATTAAGGGCATATAAAGTGAAGGGCGTCAACTCTTCATAGACACACTACTTACGGGCGAGGGGGGTCAACGCCATAGCGCGGTGAGGGGGGTAAGGAGTAGTGGAAGGGGTGTCTGGTCGAAGTGATGCCTTACTACTTCCAGCAAATGAGTAAACAAAATAGCAAATCTTCATTTGAACGTGACACCGATGTCCAAAAAACTTAAAAGTGTAATCAAAATTTGGGTTGCGGAATACTCCACATAATCCACACTTCAAAAAATAGGTAATAGGCCCAATTACATACTTGGGTTTGTAAAGAATACCTTGGGTTAATTGTGAATATAAACTTCCACACCATTTTTTTTATATAATGAATCTTTACGAAATGTGCAAGATTATGAATTTCATAATTTTTATAAACATGTCTTTTATGAATGCAGGTATATTATTTGAATTTTAACAATTTTCGTTATAATTTGGAAAAATACAATTATTGTATATCAGAACAACACGAACTAGTAGCGTATTGGGATCCTAAAAAAGTATAAACAATTTAGAATCTAATTTCTTATTTGCAGAGTTTTTAAATTTTCCTGAGTTACAATTTTTTTTACATACTTGAAGGTAAAAAAATCTTTCCATTTTTTTGATGATTATAATCAATTATTTCCTAAGATATAATTCCTGTTCAATTCACCCATGCTTTCAACTTACCCATTATTCTTCCTTTCAAAAATAATATGTTTGATATTACCGGCTCCACACATTTTACTACTTTTGGCAATGTGTGTTATTATCTTGGAACTCAAATTTTTCAACAAAATTTTAGAAAATCCTGCAAATTAAAAAAAAATGCCTCAAAATCTTGCAGATTCTATGTTGAAAATTTTGTTTTTCAAAAATATTAAAAAAAATGTATTTTTGAACAAAAAAAAATCATTTTTAGCTTTCCTAGGAATTTTGATAAACAAATTTTATTCTTTTGAAACCTTTCAAAATGCCGACTTTGGTTGTGAAGTGACCGTCGCGTCGGTGATGAAAGGTTACGTTAATTTTAATTATCCATAAGAAAAACAAATTTTTGCGCTCACAAATGTATGAAAGGACAAAAGTTTGTCTATAAAATTATTAATGACAATAACAGTAGTAGATCGTTATCAAGGTTGCTAAAAAAAGTTGGATTTTCGAAACAATATTCGAATTTTCTCCTAAAAAAAAAATGAATTTTCAACCAAAAATGGAAAAATTAAATTTCCAGTAGAAAACGAATTTTTATCATTATACATGAATTTCAACTAAAAAAAATAACTTTTCATATGGAAAAGTTAAATTTACAGTATAAAAGCACGAATTTTTATAAAAATACATGAATTTGCATACAAATAGTTGAATTTTCAATCGAAAAAAAAGATAAACTTTTAATCAAAAAAGAAAAAAATTAAATTTCCAGTAAAAATATACGAACTTTTATAAAAATACATTGATTTTCAAATAAATAGTTGAATTTTTATCTAAAAAAAAATGAATTTTCAACCAAAAATGGAAGAATTAAATTTCCAGTTAACTAAAACACACAAATTTTCAGTGAAAACAAATTTTTATCAAAATACATGAATTTTTAAACAAATACTTAAATTTTCAACTCAGAAAGATAAATTTTCAACCAAAAATGGAAAAATTCAATTTCCTGTAAAGAAACAACGAATTTTCATCCAAATACATGAATTCTCAAACAAGGAGATCAATTTTCAACTCAAAAAGATAAATTAAATAAATAAATAAATCAAAATACATGAATTTCCAAAAAATAGTTAAATTTTCATCAATCATCAACTCAAAAAGATAAATTAAATAAATCAAAATACATGAATTTCCAAAAAATAGTTGTATATTTAATCTCTCCCTTTTACGGGTTTGAGGGCCTCCGCTCCCTGTACATATATTTACATTTCATCCTTAACCTAACTTAACCGCTGCTTATATTCTAATGTTTCGCCTTACTTTAATAACAATAATATTATAACTATTGGTTCTTACACTTCTGCAAATGAGCGATCTTCCAGGGCTTCCGTTTTCTCTTACCATAAAATACATTTTTACCGATTTAAAAATTAAAAATTTTTGCTAGTTACTTTCCTTTAAACAGGATCACCCGTTTGGCTCTGCCCTGCTCCCTTGCTTTCTCTCACTTCTTCCAGTTTTTGCATCCACGTCACTCCCTGTCCATTACCATCCAAAATCCATCTTACACACTCATCCACACTCAACTGTCCATCTTCCTCCCCTGTACACCTCTCTAACACATGTGCCCATGACTCCATTTCGTATCCACATACTCTGCACAGATTGTCCTCTTCATCCATCCAATATCTACAGGATCTCACTCCTTCTCCCATTCTAAACCGTACCACTCTATTCCATTTGTCTTCCTTTTTTATTTTTTGCAAATATTCTGGTTCCGCTAACCCTTTGACCATCATATACCATCTATTGTACTTCGAATCCATAATCTTTATCCATCTCTCTTCTCCTTGTTTTACTAATAGCTCTAACTCTATGTTCTCCCACTCCAGTACCCCTTCTTGT
>CAKNYM010025238.1:0-15315 GCA_932195095.1 Andricus curvator
AAAACGTTAAAATTTTTGGAAAAACGATTCAAGTGACGAAAAAAAAACAAACAAACAAAAATTGTTTGCACGGAGAAGAGCTACAAATTTGTTCTGAACTTCTTTCCAATAAAAGGCATAGTTTTTGTTTTAATTGTAAAAAATAACATTAAGAATACAAAAACTCAAATTTTTGGAAAAATGACACCGGATATGAAAAAAACACTCAGAGACAAAATTAATACAAAATAAAAATCAAATATTAAAGTAACCATGAAAAATAAAATTTGTACTTTATTTTGAAATATCTAAATAAGCAGTCCCGCACGGAGGTGCAAAAATAAATAAGAAAATACATTTTATATGTGGATAAGTTCGCATTTTGGACAAAATCGAAGATCAAACAAAAATTATTTTGCAGGATTTTACAAAATGTTAGGAAAAATTGAAGCCTTAAGATATTTAGGTCCTTAAGATGTTTGGAAGAAATAAAGAATATTTGATACATTTTCGGTATTAAGTAAGTTCCTTGAAATATTTTTAGCTGATTCGAATTTTTCTTAAATTTTTTTTAATTCATTCAAAGTCCAAAAAAATTGCCTTATAATCTTTCAAGTTTTCCTTGGAATTTTAAGAAAATTTGTTTATTCTCTTGAAAACTTTCAAAATTGTTAAACCTTCTAATATTTTTAAATTATTTAAGTTTTTCGTGAATTTTTGTTCAAATTCTGCAAAATTAAAAAAACTGACTTAAAATCTTTGAGATTCTTCTTTGACAATTTTAGAAGAAAGCCGTTTAACAGTAAGTTAAAGTAAGTAAGTAAGTAAATTTCTCTTGTCTTTTTGAAATAGTAAAAACGTTTAGAAATTATATTGTGGTAGCAAAATATTAAGAGCAGATGTATTTCCCAATATTAAACAATAATTTATAATTTAAATGTTTTCTTCTCTCAATAAGGTTTAGAAAAATTTAGAAATAAATTTTATGAAGTAAAATGATTTATTTGGAAATTTCGATATACAAAATTGAGGGTGGAGAGAATTTATAAATCTTTTTTGATAGACAAATAACCTGAAAACAGTGACTAAGAATGTTACGTCCTTAAGTCAAAAATACATCCTACCCCCCACATAACAGAACGTAACGAAACAAGAACTCCCTCCTCCCTTTTTAATGTTACGTAAAATGTGAACGCTCCCTTATTCTTTTTATGATATTTATACATATTCACCGTTAAACTATTGAAAGAAAAAGAATTAGAAACAAATAAAATTTTGAAAAAAATACGAAGACGCGAATGCATGACGGCAGAATCTGAAACCTAGAACCTCCATCGCAGCTTGCTCGATCGCTCGGTAATTCAAACCGTACTCATACTGCGTGGAATTCTTTCAACCCCTTTTCTCGTAAACCACTTTTTATCTAAATAAACGGTTTCAGCTGTTACCATCTCAAATTAAGCCTTGTTCGCTGACAAAATATAACAAAAATCCGTGTCCCCCATGACGCGCACTCCCCTTGTAAGTCAACGAATTTCATGCAAAAACATGAATTGTTAAAGAATTAATTCCAGTTAAACGAACCAGTTGAATCTTTATCCCAAACAAATGAATTTTTAACAGAGAAGAATTATTTTCTCAGAAAAAAAAGAAAAAAATCTACAAAAGGTTAATTTTTAACCAAAAAGTGCAATTAACTTCTAGAATAGCTGAATTTTCAAACCAAAACGACGAATTTCACAGTGGCAAATATGACAGATGTTTATGTTGAAAAATGCGATATAGGTTAATTTGTTTAAGACGATTGATTATAACAATTACAATTGTTCTCTTTTAATTATCGGCCATGATAAACTATTACTTTTACTCAATTCAGCGACGAAATCTGTATAAATAATGCATTTAAGGGCATGTGACACAGTCAAATTTCTACATTACCGATCTCACTTTTTCAATTTTCTGAATTTTTTTTTGAATCTAATAACTTTTTTTGTAAATAAAATATCGGGCTGAAACTTTGGAAAATGTATGAGAAGACAATAAACTACGTTTACGTACTTTATTCGAGGAGGAACTTTGCAAAAAATTATTTTCGAAGAAATTAAAACCGGGTGCATTTTTTGAACCTAAATACTTTTTTTATACGCAAAATATCGGCTTCAAACTTTGAGAAATGCAAGAGCCGACAGTAAAGTACGTTTATGTACATCATTTGAGTATAAAAGATGCAAAAAGAAAAATTCTAACTAAATGTCAACTCCGGTATTCGCGATGGCACGAAAATGCGAAGTCTGGCGGCCACTAATCGAGGCTCTATCAGCTGGCTCGTCTACATCTGAAATATGGGCTCCACGCTGTCAAAGATTGATGATGCGGTGTTCTTACAATAATATTTTTTAAAAGTTGTGCCCAGCATAAATGTTGAGTGAAATATGTTGTTTCAATGTTGAATTATGTAAGTATTGAAATCGTTATTAGCTTCGTTTAGTGGCCGCCAGACTTCGCATTTTCGTGTTCACAGCGAATACCGACCGAAGTGGCAACCGTTGTTGATATTTAGTTGGAATTTTTCTTTTTGCATCTTTTACACTCAAATGATGTACATAAACGTACTTTACTGTCGGCTCTTGCACTTCTGAAAGTTTGAAACCGATATTTTACTTATAAAAAAAGTATTTAGGTTCAAAAAATTCACCCAGTTTTAATTTCTTCGAAAATAATTTTTTGCGAAATTCCTCCTCGAATAAAGTACGTAAACGTAATTTATTGTCTTCTCATACATTTTCCAAAGTTTCAGCCCGATATTTTATTTACAAAAAAAGTTCTTAGATTCAGAAAAAAATTCGGAAAATTGAAAAAGTGAGGTCGGTAATGTAGGTATTTGACTGTGTCACATACCATTAAACACCAAAAACTCAGCAAATGTAAGTTTGATCCGCGAGAAGTCAAAGACGCCTTCTGGGACACTTTAAATGATAGAATAAGTACTTGCGATCATGGTGAAAAAACAATTCTGCTAGGAGATATGATCGGATGGGTCGGCGTCTAACGTTAGAGTACAAATACAGAAAGGGGGCTAGGTATTTCTGGGGATTCAAGAAAAAATTATAATGGGGAAAGATTCGTTAGCTCATGCTTACAAGAGAGCGTATTTAGTACAAATACTTGGTATAGACATAAAATGATCCACATGTACACCTGACGTAAAGGAAATAGCCACAGTATAATTATTAACTTCGTTATTGCGGATGAAAGACTAAGAGAACTAGTAAACGATACAAGAATCATGAGGGGCTCTGAATGCAATACTGGTCCTTACCTTCTAGTCTACAAAATAAACTTAGGTCAGGCATGGAGAAGAAAAAAAAACGAAAAAAACGCGAATCAAGATTGAAAATTTACAGAAACCGGAAGTGCGAATATATTTTCAGAATGAGACACACGAAAGCATAGATCAAGCAACTTGGGTGGCACTAAAAGATAATACAAATTCAGAGGGGGTATCAACATTGTTTAGGGATGTAATTGCTAGGAGTGCGATTAAAGTATGTGGTACAGCGGTTGTAGGAAGAAAGTCAGGTGAAGCATGGTGGAATGATGAAATTCAGGTAGCCTGATAAGAAAAGAAAGAAGCGTTCAGCAGAGCGCCGAACATCACAGGTCTTAGCGATGAGGAGAGAAATAGACTTGCAAATAATTAGAGACACAAAAAGAGGAAAGTTAAACGAATAATCAAGGAAAGTAAAAATAAAATCATTATTTAGAAAGATGAAGGGTAGTAAAAGTTCAGTGCCTGTCAGCATTATGAACAGCAAAGGTGAAATGCTATATGATACATATGGGATACTAGATGCTTCGAAAGAATCTTTTAAAGCATTATTAGGAGATGAAGCTATAGGGCACCAGAACTGCGATATAGAGCATAATGCATTAGAAAACCCAATTGACAAAGTCTGTGTCAATGAGGTTAGAGATATAATCAAGAACTTGAAAAACGTTAAGGCTGCTGGTGTAGACAGTATTAGCGCTGAAATGCTTAAATACAGTGGCGAGTACATACAGTACAGTTTGTGCGAATTGATAAATTTATGTATCGAGACGGGAGAAGTCCCAGACGATTGGAGAAAAGCGATTATCGTACCAATATATAAAAGGAAAGGAGATAAAAGCAACAGCAATAATTACAGAGGTATTAGCAATGGTGATGAAAATAACAGAAGAAAAGATATGGAAACTCCAAAGTTGATTTATGCCAGGAAGATCATATACGGATAAAATATTTAGCTTAAGACAGATCAATCATTTCTCCGATTTTAGCAGAAATAGTTATGGTACATTTGGAGGTCTTTTCTTTCAAGAAGCTAGAATTTGTTTTGCCCTCTTACTTTCGGTATGTCAATGAGACCTTATTAATTATTCCTCTAGCAAAGTTTCAGGCAGTTATTGATGCTTTAACAGTTTTCATCTAGGTTTGTCCCACGTTTCATTTCACAAAAAGAATTTGAATATTGTTGGGAATATTCTTTTTCTTAATGTTTGCCTAAAAATGTTAATTGAGAAACATATCACAATTAGAATTCAAGAAATCAAAAACAAAAAAAATTACGTTTTATTTACGGATAATCAAAAGGAATTCGTTCTTCCATTTTTTGGTCAAAGTTCGAAAACTATTGAATTTATGTTAAAAAATTTAATATTCATACTATTTTCCGTATACCATTTAAAATGGGTTCAATAATAACTTTTTGTAAAGATCCTCTAGATGAATTTGGAAAAGGTGGTGTTGTTTACAAAATCACTTGCAAGATCTGTAAAATGACTTACATGGAACAGACTGGCAGACTTCTTAATACTAGGATGGAGGAACACAAAAGTGATGTTCGTTTGGGACGTTGTTATGAGAGTGTTCTTGCTAGACATACAAAAGGGTTTGTTGATGTTGACCATGAGTTTGACTGGGATAATGTCGGAATTTTACATAGTGAAAGTAATGAGAGAAAGAGAGAATTCATGGAAATGCTTTATATTAAAAAGCAAAATAAGTTGTCTATTACCTTGAAAACTGATTTGGATATATTAAACAAAAGTTATTCTAGTATGACTAATTACATTTAGCAATTGGTTTTCATTAATCTTGACTTTCTCTTATATCTGATGTGTTTATAACGGATTTGCCTTTTGACCCACACCCACATTTTTCTTAGCTTGATAAGGGTGCTGTAGGAGCATCGAAACGTTGGTAAATATTATAAATGCTTTCATATTGTGATTTGATAATAATAAAAATGAAAAAGACGAAAGAAATAAAAAAGAGAAGGAAGGGGATTTGGTTGGTTGCCTTCTCATTTTTCTTTCCTCTTTTTTATTTTTGTCCAAAGAAACAAATTTTTTTGTTTTTAGGAATCACAATAGGAGCATTTTGTGGTGGTCTTCCAAATTTGATCGTTGGACTCTTGTTTCATTTTCAGGAATTCTATATTTTTAGTTGAACATAATATAATGTAGCCATAAACTGTTTTTAACTTGTTTGGTACAAAAGTGGACTTCTGAGTACCTGAGAATCAGATAAATTAAAATCTCATTCGAGAGAAAATAAATTCTACGAAAACTGATATTACCTGTAACAAACATCGTGAAAGAAGACAAACAATTTTAGATCGTACCTACTGTGTAAATTGTGAGTCGTCAACGATGAAAATTTTCCATATAATTTCGCTTCGATTCTATTTGATGAGGCTGGATATTCATCAATTATCTTCAATGAATAAATTTCAAATTCATTCTAAAAAGCTGGACTATCCACGATTTTTTTAACTATAGAGAAAGAGCTATTTTTTTAATTAAAAAGTTTTAATTTTGGGAATTGAGATTACTTTTTAAATATTTGTTAATTCATTTTTTTTAATCTCTTTTTCAAAACTGAAAAGTAGTGCATGCAGCATTGAAACAATTTATGAAAAGTTAGAAATAGGTGAGGGTGACGTACTCTATTTACAAGTATCACAATCACCTTATTGCATCAATAAAGATAAAAATGTTTCACAATCCCCTTCTCTCATTAAACTTTTCGAGCCAGCTTAACAAATTGTTGAATGTTCATCTTTTTTGGCAGAAATTTCATCCTTTTCTTTGAAAATGTCACTGCTCTGTCGAAAGTTTAATAGTGAGAATTGATGATTCAACTATTTATTTGAAAGTTCGGCTTTTTGGTAGAATTAAATTATTTTCGATCCAAAATTAAATTCGTTTTTGATGAAAATATCAATGATTACATTTTTTGTTAACAGTTCACCTCTTTTGGTTGAAAATTTCGTTAAAACTTCACTTCTTGGTGAATGATGAATTATTCTAGATAAAAATTCATTTCGTTGGTCGAATTCATTTCGCTGCTCTAATGTAAAATAATTTTTTATTATTAATAATTTTATATTCTAATTTCATAATTGCGTAACACAAAAGAGAGATATTATATTATATTATTATATATTTACCAATAGAATACAGGAAAACGGCAACAGCGAGGAATAGAGACCCGGCGGTGATCTTCATTGTTTTTATTATACTCAATGACAGTAGATGATGCTGATTGACGGAGAGAAGGATTTTTCTACCAGATGCTTCTGTATATATACTAGTGGGCTCTCCACATACCACGAAGAAGATTTAGATTTTCTGACTCCCCCTTCCTCACCTATTTCCTTGTATACCTATATATCTAGAACAAACAGTGACATTTAAAAAATGATATCAACATACGGTCATAGCTTAAGGAAAGGTTCTAGAAACAGAGATGTTTAATGGTTCGACTTTATCTCTTCCAAAGCTTCAATTACTGCACATATTTGTACGATCGATTCATGTGATAAACTAATTAATAATTATTATTTTTGAGAGGCTTGTGATTTTTTTTCCTGTCGGTTTATCGCGACCACAGAGACATTGATAGGGAAATCATCATCATCGAGTTGTCAGCCAATGAGATGAATTTTCAACCAAGAAGATTAATTTTCCTACCAAGTAAGACGAATTTTCTACAATATACATTTATAATAAATTCACTTGAAGAAAGCGCCAAGTTATGTTCCAAACTCCACAATGATATGAAACAGCCCCCAAATTCCACCCCTAGTACTTTTAACGTAACAGTTGCGAAATTTCTGAACGTAAAACAGCTGGTAGAATTTCAAATAAAAAGAATATCCAAATTCACCTTTATAAAACACCAAATTATGTTCCTGATCCCATAAGGATATTGAGCTACACACAAAATCCACCCCTTGTACGTTTAGAGAAATAATTCGTAAGTTACTGCATGTAAAACAGCGAATGAATGTTTGAATTTAAAATAGTCACTACACTCACTTTTGGATAACTAAAAGTTATGTTAATAATCCTATAATAGTATTCAAAAAAATCAAAAAATTTACCCCTAGTACTTTTAGAGAAACAGTTCGGAAGTTACTCCATGCACAAAAGCAAATACATTTTTTAATTAAAAATAGTCACAGAATTAGCCTCTCAAATACTTCAAGTTATTCTTCTAGCCCTATAATAATATTAAACAATCCCCGAATTTTCACCATAGTACTTTTAGCGAAATAGTTTCCAAATTTCTCCATGTAAAACAGCAAATAAATTTTTACATTCAGAAATTTTGGAAGTGTTACGTTAAAAGTACTAGGTGTGGAATTTTTCCAGATTAAAATTAATTGACGATGGGTGACCTGTTATTAGCGATGAAACGACAGGAAAAAAATCACAAGTCTCTCAAAAATAATAATTATGAATAATTTTATCATATGAATCTATCGTACAAATATATGCAATAATTGAAGCTTTGAAAGAGATAAAGTCGGACCAATAAATATCTCTTTTTCTAGAACCTTTCCTTAAGCTATGATCGTATGTTGACATCATTTTTTAAATGGCGCTGTTTATTCTAGACACACAGATATACAATGAAATAGAATGAGGCGTCTTTAAGAAATTCTTAAATAAGCGTGTTTTTGTTTTCGTTGCTTCAATTTATAAAGTCAAGTGAGATAGCAATCATTAGCCATCCATTTAGCACGTGAAGAAGTTTTCGGGCCGGTGGGGAAGGAGGCAAGAAAGGGGACGTCAGGAAATCAAAATCGTCTTCGTGGTATGTGATGAGCCCACTAGTATATATACAGAAGCATCTGGTAGCAAAATCCTTCTCTCCATCAATCAGCATCATCTACTGTCATCGAGTATAATAAAAAGAATGAAGATCACCGCCGGGACTCTATTGCTGGCTGTTGCAATTTTCCTGGATCCTATTGGTAAATATATAATTATATAATATGATATCATATCTATGACCAACTTATTAAGTTTCACGCAGTCAATGCGATTGCAACTACAAGAGTTTGAACAATTTGATGTTATATACACGGATCTCTCAAAGGCATTTGACAAAGTGGATCACGCAATTCTTATAGAAAAACTGAGCGTACTAGAAGTACCTCGCAATGCTATGCAATTAATGCACTCATACTTGAGTAATAGAAAAACTTATGTACAATATGGTGGTTACACGTCTCAATTATCCACCCCAACATCGGGAGTACCACAAGGGTCTAATCTAGGGCCTTTGCTATTTGTTATATTTATTAACGATTTATCTTATATACTGAGCTGCGACCATGTATGCTGGTGACGTTAAATTAGTTCTACCAATTTGCAGCTTAGACTCGTGCCTTGAACTTCAGGATAACTTAAATAGATTTGCACAGTGGTTTTATCTAGATAATCTTGAAATAAATATGAACAAGTGCAAAATTATGACCTTTCTGCGAACTCGTAATTCACCGATCACATATGACTTTCAATACTCAATTAAGGGAATAGTGATTGAGAGGGTCAACACCATATTAGACCTTGGGATAACGTTTGATCCTCAACTTACATTCATCACCTACATTGATTAGACAGTTCCGAGTGCAAATAAATCTCTAGGATTTTTACTAACGATATGCAGAAATTTTCGATCGCAAGATACACTAAAAATATTATTTCAAACGCTGGTAAAACCCAGCGTGGAATATGGATGTATCATATGGTCACCTAAATTCCATAAACATACAAACGCAATAGAAAATTGTCACAAAAGGTTTCTAAAATTTTCATATTGGAATGAAAAAGGTCACTATCCTGCTCCAGGAAGTGATGTAGCTGAGCTTAGAAAAAAATTTAACGTTTGCGCAATGGAGGAAAGAAGCACATACACATCTATGGTATTCCTTTTCAAAATAATACGCGGTATGATTATCTGTCCAGCGATATCTGAAATAATTCCATTCTCTGAGCATGAATACAATACTAGAATTAAAAATCCGATATATCTCTCTTCCAGTTTGGTGTACCAATCACGACTTTATAACATGTGTGCTAATCTGAACAACTTTCTAAGTAACACGCAAGTAGAGATCAACCTATTGACTTCCTCGTTAGAGTATTTTTGTAATGCAGTACAAGTCTATGTATCTCATGCCGAAAATTAAAGTTATAACCACTATATATGTGATATCATATTTGTACAATGGCCACGACGATAATCTTAGACTTAAGACTCACATGGATAGCTAATAGTAGCTCTGTAATTGGTCTTTTGACTGCTGAGATTAATAAATATTCAATTCAATTCAACTTTGATTATACTAGAAAACAAACGTCATTATTCTCTCTTTTGTGTTACGCAATTTTCAAATTAAAATATAAAATTATTATTCATAAGAAACTATTGTTTATCATAGGTCTATCTTTTTCTTTAAAAGTTGTAGTCACGGGATGTCGCATACGTCTTTGAAGCGTGAAGTATTAATTTAAAACCAAATAGTACCATTTTCACCTGAGTAGATTGATACGATTTTTCGGCAAAATGGTAACATTTGCAATTAAGGAAATGAATTTTTATTCAAAATGATTAATCATTGGCCAAAAAGTGAAGTTTTAGCGAAATTTTCAACCGAGAGAGGTGAACTGTTAACGACAAATGTATTAATTGATATTTCCATCAAAAACGAGTTTAATTTTGAATCGAAAATAGTTTTATTCCACCAAAAAGATGAACTTTAGAGTGAATTTGAAATCTATTCATTGAACATGATTGATAAATAACCAGTCTCATCAAATAGAATCTAAGCGACATGATATGGAAAATTTTCATTTTTGTTCACTAACAAGTTACGCCGTAGGTACAATATAAAATTGTTTGTCTTCTTTCACGTTGGAGATGCGTGGAGGAGCAGAGAGATTGTATGTGAAATGAGTCTTATCAAAGTTTACTTAAGGTTTGAGGAATACGTTGTTATAATACCAGATTTCGTAGAATTCATATTCTCTTAGATGAGATTTCAATTTATCTGATTCTCTGGTACTCCACGGTCTACTTTTTCTACGCACGAAGTCAAAAGAAATTTATGGCTACATTATATTATTTTCAACTCGAAATATATGCATTATTTTGTCCAATTCCACTTAGAAAAGTTAAAAAAAAAGATTATTTGGAGATGGTTCAGGAAATCTTCCAAAAGAATTATACTTCTAAATTATCGCTGCTTTAAAAAAAAAGTATAATGAGCTGTATTTCTTTCTCGGTACATTGATTATGTCAAATGAATTATAATTTTTACTCAGAACAGGAATTTCGACATGGATAATAATGATTCTGATTTCGAGGAGGGTTTGTCTGAAAATATTTCGACAAACTGAAATTATAAAAAGAATGATTACAGAAAAAAATTACTATCTCAAAGCAAAAAAAAAACCCTTTGTACTATTCAGCATCTGACAACCGCCAAAAAACCTTCCTTCTCATCATCGGTATTAACTTATTTCTACGATCTACCAGAAAAATTATAAGAAAGTTTCGAAGCCCCAAAAAGACTAGTAAACTTCCTTTTCAATAACAGCACGAGTCACCTAAGTACGCTTTCGAATTTTCAAATCTCGAAAAAGCAACCCTCACACCAATCGCTAACCATTTCTGAATATTCTCTTCAAAAAGTATTCCAAAAAATAGTTCCAAGTCCAAAGTATCCAATAAGATCCCAACCCCATAATAATATACAGGATATCCGAAAAACGGGCCCTAATAGTTTTATCGAAACAGTTTCCATTAAAACTTCTGAACATGTTAGAAAAATGATTAACGCAGTAAAAGTAAGGACCCTTTCAAATTTGAAGCTTTTAAGATGATAGTCGATCCCGGCCGATAATTACACGAGAACAACTGTAATTGTTATAATCAATTGTCTTAATCAAATTAACCTATAACGCAATCTTCAGCTTAAAAACCTATTATTCTTGCCACTGGAAAATTCGTCGTTTTGGTTTGAAAATTCAACTATTGAAGAAGGTAATTAAAAAATCAACTGTGGATAATCACTTATAAGCAAAACAAAACTATAATATTCAATTTCTGATATACATCCCAAACCCAGATAAGTAATTTACCAACCTTTTTCACGTTTTTGAGGCATCACTTGAAGCTAAAATGATCTTATTGAATTCGTGTAGTCCTTGCGAAACAATCAGACAAGAAATGAATGCGACAGAGAGATAGAATAATTTTTTCCTTGTTATTTCTTCGCAATAATTACTAAAAATACTAGAAACAAAATGACATGCTTAGAATTTCTTACCTGTCACTTTTTCTCTTAAAATTTTCCCTGTTATTGTTTAGTACTTTTTCTCTCGTTTTCTCTGTTGTCGCGATAAAACTACAGGAAAAAATATGTGAATATATAAAATGTAAAAAATATACGCGCGCGGCTAGCTTTGCTCGGTCTTTATACTTTCCCTATATTTTTGCACAGAACTCTTTAAGTTATAGGTCAAAGCATCGATGATTGTGATTTGGTGATTGTGAATTCTCTTTTGTTAAAGCTTCTTCGGTTTTAACAAACACATTCTCATCACGCATCTCGTGCTTTGCACTCAATTTTGTCCAAAATGCGAACTTTCTCACATATAAAATATATTTTATGTATAATTTAAAAAAATAGATGATTATAGGGTAAGGAACAGAAAATTAAAAATACTGGTTGAAGGAAGCAAGGAGTATTATTTTTTACAATCAAGACAAAAACCACGCGTCTTATTAAAAAGTTTTCGTAAACAAATTTATATCTGTTCTCCAAGCAAATAACATTTCTCTCCTAATATTTTTCGTATCTTATATCGTTTTTTCAAACATTAAATTTTTTTATTCTTAATGTTTTTTTACGATTAGAATAAAAACTACGCGTCTTATTGAAAAGTAATTTTCAATAAACAATTTTTGTTTGTTCGTTTGTTTGCTTACGTGAATCGTTTTTTCAAAATTTCTAACTTCTTACAAATTTTATTTATAGATTAATGTCAAAACTGTGCATTCTATCGAAAAATTACTAATAACATATTTCTAGTTCTTTTTTGGGTGACCACTTTTTGTCTGACAATTTTTTTGGTAGTTTGTATCGTTTTTCCATAAATTTAATTTGTTTATTTTCAATGTTATTTTCTGATTTAAACAAAAACAACCCGTTCTATCAAAAAATAATTCATACTGTCCTTGTAGCTGTTTTTTGGGTGAACAACTTTTATTCATTAATTTTTTTTTGGTAGCTTGTGTCCTTTGTCAAAAATTTAATTTTTTTATTTCTAATGTTGTGTGTTCAAGAATAAAACAACAATTGCGCTACATTTTTAAAAATTTTTCATAACAAATTGGTAGATCATCTTTAGGTGCATTATTTTTTTCTCATCTTCCATTGTATCTTGCATAATTTGACCGCTAAATGGAATTTTCGATTATTTTGTTCTGTGGTTAATACCAGAATCGTTGGCTAAAAAATACTGGCTAACGAATTTGATCTTTTTTTTTGTTTCCTGAAAACGTGTGCCTAAGCGCAACCAAGTCCGATTAGTCTTTCAAAAGTTATCTGAGTTTTTTCGGATTCAGGTGGTCTCAAAACGTGAATGTAAAAAACACAAGTACCTTAACAATTATTTTTATGAATTAAAAAATAAATCGTGCGTTATCACATGAATCTATCATACAAAATCGTGCAATACCTGAAACCTTGGCAGATGTGACGTTGGATCAATAAATATCTGTGGTTCTGGAATCGTTGTTTAAACGGTGAGCATAATGAGTTGAAATAATTTTTCAAATGCCGCTGTTTGTTCTATGACATACACGTACACAGTAAATGAAATAGAACTTCTGTATGGAACCTTATTGTTCAATAAACGACCTTTTTCTTCGAGGTCACATTTTTAAATGGTCTGCGAATGAAAGAAACACGTTTCGTGATTCGATTATTAGCAGAAGAAAATATTGTCCGACCTTTCCGATCTGAGCTATACACAGAATTACAAATGGACGCTAGCGCATTAAGATTAGCAAGAATGCTATTCCAGCGAGATTCAAAAAATAAACTAAACATAGTATACGCTATTAGTCGCAAAACAAGCGTGCCAGAACATCACTACCACTTTAGTAAATTAGAATTATTGGCAGTGATCTGGGCAGTAAATCGATTCCGAATGTGATTGATAAATATTCATTTCATGATCGTTACGGATTGCAATGCATTATTGTACTTGAACACTCATAAATCGAAAAATCTCCAAATTGTTCTGTGGACAAATCTTCTGTCAGAATATCATTTTTACATGATTTACAAGGCCGCACCAAAACTAGCTGATTTACATGCTCTGAGTCGAACCCCAGCCGAGTCTAGTGACTTTGGCGAAATCGACTTAGTCGAATAAGGGATTTTTAGCTTGCTAACCTCAGAAGACAAATTTTTAGTTTTCCAGTTTACCAATGAAAAACTTGAACGAAAAAGAAAAATATTATCTAAATCTGAAGAAAAAGTTCAAAATACGAGTGTGCAGATTTAAAAGACTACGAATTATGGAATTAAATCCTACACAAACGAGAAGGTACACAATTATTATACGTGATTCCTAATTTCGTGTGGAAAAACATCGTTATTCGTTTCCATGGCTTACAAAGTCACACCTGTATCGATAGAACAGTCGCCAAAATACTTGAACATTATTTTTTCCCTTGAATGCACAGTTATGCACGACGACACGTGCAAATCTGTATTCAGTATATAAATACTAAAACCAAAAATGGTGCACAAGCAATACAACTGCACCCTGTCAATCCAGGATTTCGACCCTTTGCTAAGGTCCATATCGATCACATTGGTCCTTTCGTAACTACGGCAACGAAACAAAAATTTATTTTGGTCTTGACGGACACGTTAACCCCCGTACGTATTATTTCAGATCGCGGCACGTGATTTACGTCTATTACGTCTCAAGATTTTGGTTCTAAACACAAATAAAACACACGCTTAATTCCCCACGTCACCCAACAAATCATCCGGAAAAATTCCTTTTTAACTCTTGTATGGTTATGCAAACAGAAACGACGAGGGTTTATTAAGATCTTTGACCGTAGCAGTGAGCCACTCGGAGCTTTGCCTTTTTGAATCAGGGTCGCATTCAAACATCCAGGATTCGTTTCCCGTTACGACAGATTCAAAGAAGGCCGGATCAATTTTACTTGTGTTCTTGACAAGCAATCATCCTTGAAGGCCTTTCGAAGCATCCGGCAGGTCTCCGTAGCAAGCTTCTCAAGCCGCACGCAAAATTTGATGGCGTATCGTTGTTTGAGCAAACCCTCCATCGCGCCGTGCTACAACTTTTAAAAACACGCCTCACGCAGAACCACGTCCTGACGCTCCCACTGCTCGGAGCCAACTGAGCCCAGGCGCGTTTCAAAGGGCACTACTTTTCCCACTACTTTTTCCAGCCGGGCGAAGCGTGATGCGATGGATAGTCGCGTCAGAGTACAGTCATGTGCGTTACTTTTATAATGAACCCTGTATATGCGTGATGTACCCGAGATGACCGGCGAGGCAGCGAAACTTCAAAAGAAATTTCGTGGTCCTCTCGCAGTATCGAAAATTTATCCTGGAGATACCTATGGGGTAGTGGATTTGAATTTTGATTTTGTAGTTCGTAGGTATGTGGCGACGGCGCACGCGACGCAGTTGAAATTGTGGAAACTGGAGTTACAGGGTTGTTTATTAGTATTAGAGAAAGAAAAAACTGCTTTATACGAAATCCTAGCTGCTCGATTTCGCTTTATATCAGTAGAAAATGATTTCTAGTATCCTGAACGTTAACGTCAAATTAATATATTTGAGCGAAGTTCCACGACTATTCCGCGTTGATCCATAGTGTGTGCATACAGATACAGTGTTTATACAGTAAATACATTTGTATTTCATGCTAGATCTTAAATCT
>CAKNYM010025244.1:0-12040 GCA_932195095.1 Andricus curvator
TGTTTGAAAATTTATCTTTTCGTGTTGAAAATTCAACTATTTGTTTGGTATTTTATTTATTTTGATGGGAATTTGTCGTATTTTTACTGCAAAGTTAACTTTTCCATTTTTGGTTGTGTTTAAAATTCATGTATATATATATATATATATATATATATATATATATATATAGACCATTAAACCATTTCCCTTTCAGGGTAGGCGTGACACTACCCGATTCGGGTAGTGTTTCTAGGTTTTTCTTGTAGTTATAAATAACTACAAGTGTGGGCTCACCACACCCACGATGTGCCAACAGTACTCATGTCAGTATTCTTGAATGGTCACCCATCCAAGTACTAACCGCGTCCAACGCTGCTTAACTTCAGTGATCTGACGAGAACTGGGTTTTCAGCGTGGTATGGCCGTATGTATTTTGATGAAAATTCGTTTTTTGACTGAAAATTCATCTTTTCCATTTTTAGTTGAAAATTTATCTTTTTGAGTTGAAATTTCAACTATTTGGTCCCAATTTGATGATTTTGATGAAAAGTCGTCTTTCTACTAAAAATTTAACTTTTCCATTTCTGTTTTTGAAATATTATCTCTTCATTTTAATTTCAATCAAGGAAGGCGATTCCTCATTTTAGTTGAAAATTCATTTGTTCGGTTTTTGTCTTACCGGAAATTAAATGTACAGAAAAAATTTTCGTAACGAAAATTTTCTCAAACGTGCCACCCCTTTCGAGCCAACGGTCACTTTTGAGGATTAAGAATTCACGGGAAAGAAATTTTGAATCGGGAGCCACATGTTGGTAGCCAATTTCTTTATGACTCACTCAACCTTCAGTTTTTTCCCCTCAATTTAGAAAGGCTCGGTGAAGCACGTATAACCAGTAAACACCAACACATGTAGCTTTCTTCCTATCATAAATTCTCAGTCCTAGCTAAAGCGAGAAATAGCATTTTTTTAAAGCTGGACGCGATTCTTTTCAAAAAATAGTACAATATTTTTTCAAAAGAGTGTCACGTTGATGGAAAAGGATTGCGTCCAGTTTTTTAAATGCATACAAGCCCGGAATGAAGTAATTTGGTCAATTCTGGCATACATATTTCGCATTATATTTTTCGTAAATCTTACATGACATCGGAAATAATAAATACTTTTTAATGTTCTTGGCCTTTTTTCGAAGGTACATTTGTATATAATCGCAGTAACTCATTATAAAGATTGTACAACCTTTTTTCTTACATAGTGCAAAAAATGAAGTCAGTTTATGTGGAACAAAGAATTGTGAAGAACTTGAATATTCGAACTTTGACTTCTTCCACGATCCAAGAACGTGTCTTACAATTATGCACGAGCTACGATTATTTACAAACATACCCATGTAATAGTCCAAGAATATTGTAGAATGTTTACTATTTCAGATTTTATTCATAATATAAGAAAACCTTACAATTTTTACTAATTCGTAATAGCCCTACTGAAAATAGTAAAATGGTATAAGGAAGCTAGCTTCTTAAAAAAATTCTCTCTGCCAATTATATTCAAATTATAATGGCCGTGGTGTTCAGTGATGGAAATTGATCATCCCATAGTAATTTTGCATGTTTTCAATAATGTATATATGTAAAATGCACAAGCACACAGTATTGAATTTGTTCATATAATTTGCTTAAAGAATGAGCACAAAGTATGGGAAGACAAATTTTCATTACTTGAAATCACTGGCCTGTCAGTTTATATGCAATCACAAGAAAAAACTAACGTTGTTTCTACAAAAGTTCCGATAAAAAGCATTTGATCATATACGTAAATTTTTTAGATAATACGTAAAAAACGTAGGATGATTTCTTGCCAGTAAATGCCGATACTACATATTTATTTATGTAATCGGTTCAGAAAAATGAGAAATAAATATCAGATGACAACTTTTCATGATTAAGTCTCATCTTTACGCTAAAAGCAAGCAATTTTAAGGTACAAATGTACTTTGCAAACGAACAATCCGTCATGTTGGCTATTTCTTAAACCAATTTATTTATTACAATTAACTTCACAATTCAACGATTTTTTACCCAGCATGCATGAGAAAAAATCAGGGTTTGGGGTTTTCGAAATAACTACCATGGGCTTGGGATAATGTTACTGAATAGTTGTAAAACTTGTGGAGAACTTTCCAATGAAGAATTTTATGTATCAATGATTTTGAATTTAAAAAAAGACGAATTTTAATGTAGTTAAAATTTGAACCAAAAAAATTAATATTCATCCAAATAGTAGTATTTTCAATCATCAACCAATCATCAAGCGAAGAAACGAATTGTCAATTTAAAAGATGAATTGATATTTCAACAGAATAAGATTTGAATATTACGTAAAAAAATGTCAAGCCCCAATTCGTCAGAATTCGCCAGCGCGAATACAGTTAAAGACTGACCTATTCAATCGAATTCGTAAGCTATAACCAACGCGCTCGGCATAGAGGATCCGTTGTAAATAAATATCAATGAGTCCCGTAGCTCAGTGGTCGACCTCTGGAGTTTATACACTTGAGATCGATGGTTCAAGTCTTGAGGCATGCAATTTTTATTATTTTTGTTCGAAATGACCTCGACCACGAATTCAGGCGAATTTACACGCATTCAATTCGCTCTGGCTCAATTCGTTTCCACGAATCAGAAAGCAGAATTCGGGCGAATTTAAACATGTTAATTCACCGCAATCCTCCCGGATTAGTTTTTTTTACTGGGTACCCTTATTTATCGGAGGGCCAAGCCCAAACAAGCGCGAAATCCGACAGACGCGCGCTCAAACTAGCGAGCAAAGCGAGCCGCACGCGATGAGAATGTTTCGCCCACCGCGGGCGTGATATAAAACTTTTTATGTGAAAATATATTTCAATTGCCATTACCTATCTCTTTTTATTTCAATACTCATCACCAATATTTACCACTACTCCACACTAGTACTCACCAGTACTCATCACCAATACTCACACCAGTACTCACACCAATACTCATCCCAGTACTCCCAACCACTTACTGCGCGAAATTAGTACTAGAATCTGGGTACTCATGCCAGTACTCACTTGAGTACACGGTTTTTCTAGTACTCATTTTTCGCAAGGAGAAGCCGCAATTGAATCATCCAATGTAAGTGGCCGAATAAACCACGCTTTATTTTCAACAGCCCTCGTTTTATTGTGTCTCTACCTTTATCTCGGCTTTCCAACTCCCAATTTCCCTCCTCGGCATTATCTCCGTAATAACGTATCACGTATTTTGTGAATGACCCCGAAGTGATATTCACAAATTAAATAATAAAACCGTAGTTGCAATAACCAGCAGTTTAAATAACATAAGTTGCAAAATAGTTTAGAAAGATTACCATTATCAATAGAAATATGTAATGAGAGGAAACCCGATGAATGTAATACTTTGCGAAAATTCCCATTTAAAATAGGAAATTCAGTGCCGAATGACGTCATATGCGCAGTTTCACGAGGATGATGAAATCCCTAAATCTCATAATTTGTTTTATTATCTCAGAAAAATGTTTGTTTGAATTCATATCATTGAAAGAAACAAATTTTTTGCTTCAATTGAAAAAAGGTTTATTTAATTTTAATAAATGTAAAATATTTGTCTTATTGATTGAAACAAATAATTTGTTTCGTAAAATTTGTTTGATTTAAACAAAAAATTAGTTTTCATTAAACAATGCATTTGTTCAAAATTTGTTTATTTGAATTCATAAAAATATTTATTTGATTCAAACGAAAAATATAATGCAAAGCAGTGCTAAAAAATGCCGCTAGGCGTGCTAAGGCTCTGCCGGCAGGTTTCCCTGCGGTACTAACCTAAATTCTAAATTGATTTATCCTTTGATTGATTTGATGGCATTGTTCATTTTTCAGTGTTGTGTGATTCTAACGGTTCTGATTTACTAGAAAACTTAAAATAATTGAAAAATGTGTGCAATGTCTCTAGTGTTGGAACTACTTGAATATTGGGGCTTTGCATTTTGGATATAATTGAAGATTTTGTAGGTGAGCAGCCCCGTGGCACTCTGAAATGAAAGTGGCGGAAATGTTGAGTATGGCCCAGGGTGGCGCTGGCTGTACTTTCAGGCCGAAAATTATTCAAATACATGGGGAATGTGTCAAAACTGTGAAATGTTGTGCTTTTTATATTATAAAAAGGGACTTAAAAATTTTTTTGTTTGCTCTAGAATTAAGTTTTAAGGCTTTTAAACTGAAATTTAATCAAGTTTTTTTTTGTGATGAACGAGAATAATGGGGTGTAAGTGCGTTGTTTTTGGATTTTCCTTGCCTAGATCACGCTAAAGACGTCTTAGCTTATTTGATCTAATATTACTTGGAAACCCGAATGCGGCAATTTGCTAAAGTGAAAGCTTGCTACAACTTGAATTGCTTAAATTCGCAAATGTAAATAAATTTTTTTAAACTTTTAAACATTTTTTTAAATTTTATGTAAATACCACGGGGGTGAAGCGCCCAATGGGAAGGTGAAAATTATGAGCATGCAAAACTGCCGTAATAAATTGAGGAACTATTTTTAATTGTCATATAGTTGCTCAACGATCAGCGTAGTTATGTACCGTCTATCTGAATTTGTTTTCCATGGCGACGATGTTGTTCTTAACCTATCTGTCAAACGTTTTTTAAAGTATTTCAAAAACAGCGTCTCTTCGAAAAAATATATATTTGAATCATCCAAAAAACCATTTTTTGGTGAAGTTAAGTGTTTTTGGCGCTAATAATGATGCTGTTTTTAACGTTTTGAAGTTCTGGCCTATTTTGAATGCATCATAGGTACGTATCATTCGATAATATTTCTTGCATAATTTATAGTTTATATTTATTTTACATATTTATATAAATATAAATAATATAATAATATGAATAATATAAATATAGGGCTTCCGTTTTCGGTACCGATCGTGAGAGAACTCTTTTGTGTCAAGTTTTGGTTTTTTTGGCTTTGGTGAAGGGAATCAGCGTGTGTGGATGCAGAAAGGACAGTGAGTGCGGAGATCAGGCGTAAAGGAAGAAGGGTGAGTAAAGGCAAGGGTGTAAAGTGTGAAAATAAGTTGTGAGAAAGAAAAATTGGAGCGTGCGATGTTTTTGAGGTTAGGAGTAGGAAAATAGTTGTGAGGCAAGGGGGGCAAGAGGTAGGCTAGGTAGGTAAGGTAGGATGCCGACTGTTCGAAGTCCACAAACGGGTGCCAGAGGGCAGGTAATAGATGAAGCAAGAGGTGACGAGGTTGTGAGCGCGGTTAGTGGGGTGAAGGGGGAAGATGACAGTAGCGGTGAAGAGACGTTAGAGACGCCGACCAGGGAATGGACGGCAGAGAGAAGCGGTTCAGGTACGGGCCATAAAGGCGGAAGGCCCTCTAACCTACAGCGCCTTAACAAGCTAGGCAGCGCAGGCTCGAATAGGAACTTAGGCGAATGGCGAATAAAAGTGAGCGCGACCAGTAGTGAAGGGGAAGAAAAAAGAAAAAGAGAGGAAGGGGGCGATGAATTAGAAAGGGACAAGCAAAGCAAGAAAGTGAGGACTAAAGTGACTAAACGGAAAAAACCGGATAGAGATAGGGGGGGTGGAGGAATGTTCGAAAAACTAGAGGCTCTCATAAAAGGGTTTAGAGAGGAAACAAGGAAGAGACTGGATGATATGAATAGGGATAGGGACACTGGAAAGAGGAGAAGGACAAGGTATGGGGTGAACTAGAGAGCATAGAGAATAGACAGAAGGAGGATGACGAAAAGAGAAATAGTGAGATAACACAGTTGGAAGAACGGGTAAACAACTTAGAAATGAGGAATGAGCATATGGGGAAAGAAACAGAGGATGCGGAAATAAAAAAAGGGAGTAATAAGAACGTGCAAAATGAGAATGAAAGATTGAAGAAGAGACTAAGTGACATTGAAAGAAGATTGGAAGGGAAAGAAAGGGCAAAGAGGGAAAATAACATAGTAGTTGAGGGACTGGCAATGGAGAGTGAAACAGGGGAAGTGGAAATCGACAATCTTCTGAGAGATATTGGAGTTCAGGTAAGGGTAGAAGGAGTTAAGAGAATAGGAGGGACGAAGGAAGGAAAAGAAGGAATGTTTATAGTAAAAGTAGGGAGTGAGGAGGAGAAAAAGAAAGTTATGGAGAACAAAAAATTATTGAAAGGAAGAAGGGAAAGAATTGAAGAGGATTTGACATGGAGGGAGAGGAAAAGGCGATGGAAAATAGAACAGAGGGCATGGTTAGAGAGGAAAAAGGGGCGCATGGTATGGACAGGGAGAGACAGATTATGGTTAAATGGCGAGGAATGGTTCTGGGACGAGGATTTAGAAGAAATAAGGAAAAAGGGAAAAAGAGTTGAGAAAAGTAGAAAAAAGGAAGATGCAAAAGAGGTTAGAGATCAAACAGAGGGGTTTCCAAAAAGCAAGGCGGAAGAAAAGTGAGGATAGGTGAGGGAAGGGTGGAGAAAAACGTGAAAATAGCTTTCTGTAATGTGTCAGACTTGAAGAACAAGAATGAAGGTTTTTGGCGGGAGTTAGGAAAGTGAGATGTGATTATTATGAGTGAAACCTGGGCGGATGAGAAGGATTGGAAGGGGATGAAAAGGATGTTACCTAAAGGGTATGTGTGGACAATGCAAGAAGCAAGAAAGGAACACGTTAAAGGTACAGGGATGGGCGGCATGGTCCCAGGGGTAAGAAAAGAATTGGCAGTAGAAGGGAGAACAGAGGAGGATAGGAAGGCAAATGATGGAACAATGGTAAGAAGGATTATAATTGGAAAATAGTCAAAATAGCGGTGGTTTGTAATGGCAATATCAAAGGAGATGAGAAAGGAGAGATCACATTTATAGGTAAGGGAGAAGCAGTAATAGACTTCATCCTGGCGGAAGAAAGAATGAGGAATATGATATGCAGTATGAATGTGGGGAATGAGATAGGGTCCCAGCACTTCTCAGTAATCGCTACACTGAAAGGTGGCGTCCATAAGCGCGGCAGAGGGAGAAAGGAAAGAGGGGGAGAAAGGAACACGAAAATGGGAGTCTGGGGGTAGATAAATTAAAAGAGTTTAAACAAAAAATGGAAAAGGAGAATGTTAGGTATGAAAAAGAGGAGGGAGTAGACTCGTTAATTGAAAGGTTGAAAGGGTCGATTGAGCAGGTAAGGGCTGAGGAAAGTACAAAAGAAGGAAGAGACGAGGGAAAGAGATGCTGGTGGGACGAGGAATGCAGGAAGAGTAAATAGAGAATGAAAGAGTGTGTAAGAAAATGGAGGAAAGGAGAAATAGAGAAGGCGGAGTACAACAGGATAAAAAGAGAACATGAAAGGATGCTGAAAAGGAAAAAGCAAAAGGAACAGGAGAAATACAAGGAAGAAGTAGAAAAAGCGATCAAAGAAGGTAGGGTCTGAGATGTGATAAATAGGGAAAGAGGAGGAAGGAAGGGCGTGAATGAAAAATTGAAATGGGCGAGTGGACGGATTATTTTAAGGGTATGTTAGGGGGAGAACAAAATAGGATCAAAGGGGAAAATAGAAGGATAGTCTAGGGAGAAATGGAGGAAGGGAACGAAATAACAAGAGAAGAAGTGGATGAGGCGATAGATAGACTGAAAAGAAACAAGGCTACAGGAGAGGATGGTATGGAGAACGAAGCGATAAAGTATGGAGGAGAAGGGATTAGAGAAGCGATGTGGAAGATCTGCAAAAAAGTCTGGAAAGGAGAAGGGTGGCCGGAGGAGTGGATGACAGGGCTGGTGGTACCGCTTCTCAAAAAAGGGGAGGGGAAGAAGGTAGGAGACTACAGAGGGACCACTCCCATGCCAGTGGGTTATAAAATATACGCAGCAATTCTAAGAAAAAGGTTAGAGAATCAGATAGAAGAGAAACAAAGTATCTCACACAATCAGACGGATTTAGAAAAGGGATGGGGACAATAGATAACATTTACGTACTCAACTACTTGGTTGACAGAAGCTTAGGGAGAAAAAGAGGGAAATTAGTCGCCTTGTTCGTAGATTTTAAAGCAGCTTTTGACTCAGTGAATAGAAAAGTGCTATGGCAGGCAATTAAAGAGAGGCAAGGAGAAGAGAGATGGACAAAGATTATGGATGAGGACAATCTGTGCAGAGTATGTGGATACGAAATGGAGTAATGGGAACATGTGTTAGAGAGGTGTACAGGAGAGGAAGATGGACAGTTGAGTGTGGATGAGTGTGTAAGATGGATTTTTGATGGTAATGGACAGGGAGTAACGTGGATGGAAAAACTGGAAGAAGTAAGAGAAAGCAAGGGTGCAGGGCAGAGCCAAACGGGTAATCCTGTCTAAAGGAAAGTAACTAGCAAAATTTTTAATTTTTAAATCGGTGAAAATGTATTTGATGGTAAGAGAAAACGGAAGCCCTGGAAGATCGCTTATTTTTAGAAGTTTAAGAAACAATAGTAGTAATATTATTGTTATTTCAAGTAAGGCGAAACATTAGAATATAAGCAGCGGTTAAGTTAGGTTAAGGATGAAATGTAAATATATGTACAGGGAGCAGAGGACCTCAAACCCGTAAAAGGGAGAGATTAAATAGACATACATACATATATACATATACATACATATATATATATATATATATATATATATATCCCTGTACCAAGGGTTTCTGCTGAATATGGTTACAATAATTAATAAGCAGTCGCGGACAATTGTCCAGGGATGGTCCCGAAGGAATAACCCCTAAGCGGAGGTGTAACAACCGTGCCGAAAGCTGAATGGCACCTGGGTGAGGTGTCTCAAACGGTGACTCCGGGATACCGGGCGACCTTTCAGAGTATCAGCCTTATCCTTGCACGCGGGGCTCTACAAGGATGGACTAACCCTTTTCCCTAGCTGCTCGTGTGAACAACAATGACAACACCAAACATAGTTGTAGGAAGTGCGGTTCAAAACAATCGAACGCGCAGGGCTCCCGACAATGGGTCGGACAACAATGCCGACTACCCTAGAGTTGGGGGAGCCAATCAAGACGGAGTCAATGCGATTGACCGGCGGAATCTCGTTACTTTTGAGTGGACGGATCGACTCAGGGACGACCTGCTGGAGTGCTATGATACCAGTGTGGCCCCTGAACGAAAAGGTTACATGGCGCGACTGCATGCTCTGTGGTGCGAGAAACACCCAGAACTCTCGGATTTTTCGCAAAAACGTCTGCGAAACCGTGCCGAGGACCTCCGGAAAAGGGGTTATATAAGCGGAGCGCCTACACAACCGCAGCCAGAACAAGCCGGCAACAGAGAAAGAGAGGCGAGACTGAGACCAGCCTCGAACAGGCATCCAATAGAGGGAGAACGATGCTTCAAGACCCGGAGAAACATCAACATTCAGGTTTCTCCCAAGCCCAAAGATCTGACTGAACTGGATGATGAGCTTCGTGGAGACTTTTCCGAAGAATCCGACCTCTGGACTATCAATTGTAGTGTGTACAATGCAGCGAGAACTTTGGCAGATGCAAACCGTAAAACAAAACCAACGGTTGATCATAAGACCAAAAGACGAATGCATCAACTTAGCACAAATATAGGCTGGGCAAGACAGTACGCGTCCCGCATTCAGTGTGTAATTGACTACATAACAGCTGGCAGGACTTTCACTGCCAAGGTTCGACAGTTCACGCGCGAACTGCGGATCCGTCATCACACAATCAACAAGTCAAAGCTACTGACCATCAGGCAGCATATTGTTGACAGAATACGAGTACTATCTGACGCTAGGAGAAGTCTAGAGCGGAGAGAGAGGTGGGTCAGAGAAAATCAACAGTTTTCGTCTGACCCATCTCGACTCTTCCAAGACCCTCCAGTTACTGTCGAACATCCGCCCAAACCAGAGGAGGTCGAAGCATTTTGGAGAGAAGTCTACGAAGTCCAACATCCACTTAAAGAAGGCTCAAAGAACATAAACAGCTTCAAGGAGCTGTGCAATGCCCTCATCACAGCTGAGGAGGAATGCCCACCTATCACTACCGAGGAGGTGAAAAACGTATTAAGAGGCATGAAGAACTATTCCGCTCCGGGACCAGATGGCATCAAGACCTTCTGGTGGAAGAAGTTTCCTTCAACCCACCAGCATCTGGCCCGAATTTTTACCTCATATCTAAAGTCGGAAGAGCCTATTCCGGGGTGGTTGGTGGAAGGGCGCACAGTGCTCCTGCCGAAGACGGGCAACTTAGCTGACCCTAAGAATTACAGGCCAATAACTTGTCTGAACACACTGTATAAGATCTTCACAGCTATCCTAAATGATAGGATTGTTCGGACAATTGGACCTGTATGGCGAGAGATGTATGAACAACGTGGCTCAAAGAAAGGCGTAGCAGGATGTCGGGAGAACCTGCTCATCGATAGATGTGTCTGTAAAGACGCAGCATACTATCAGCGATTTCTATCGATGGCCTGGATTGATTACCGGAAAGCTTTCGATTCAACCTCCCATAGACTTATCATCTGTCTGTTGGAAAGTCTAAAGGTTCATCCACACATCGTGAGGTGCATAGAGACATTAATGCCGCTTTGGAAAACCAGATTTACTATCTCATCTGGAAAACATCGTGTGATCACTAACAGTATCACCTTTCAGAGAGGTGTATTTCAGGGCGACACCATGAGCCCTCTCCTCTTTTGCCTCACATTATTGCCACTATCTCTCGCACTTCGCCATTCCGAAGGGTATCTCTGCGACAAACCTGGAAACCGAAAGCATAAGGTCACTCATGTATTTTACATGGATGATCTTAAGATCTATGCTAGGAATCAAGAGAAACTACATCTAGCTCTGAAAATTGTACCTTTGCGCTGGAGAGACCTATACATACCTGGGCGTGCCACAGAGCCGCATTCAGGACGCGACATCTATAAAGGATACTTTCCGATGCAGATACAAACGTCTCATCCGGCAGATTTGGTCTTCCGAACTGTCGGCGAGAAACAAAGTATCTGCAACGAACATGCTTGCCGTCCCGGTAGTACTCTATTCATTTGGAGTGGTTCCATGGACGAAGGACGAGCTCAGATCCCTTGATATCGGGAAGCGAAAGGTTTTGCACATGGACAAGAGCATGCACCTTAAGTCTTCTGTTCCGCGACTTTACATCTCACGCCGCCTAGGTGGTCGCGGAATACTGAATGTTGAATGTCTTCACAACAGACTCATTCTGGGTACAGCACATATAGTTACAAATGGACAAGACCCTCTTCTTAAAATGGTCAGGAAACACGAAGAAGTGGGAAAAGGGGCGTTTCTGTACAAAGAAGCGGAGGAGGCTGCTGAAACACTCGGCCTTGACTTCAATATTAGGGGTGAGCAAAATGCATCAAATCTTATCCATCTTGAATACTCACTCCTGAAGGCCCGGATTAAGAAAGCACAGGAGAAAAACTTCCACGAACAGCTCCTCGACAAGAGGATGCACGGCATCTTCCACAGAAATGTGGAAGATCAGTCGATGTCGTATGAGCTAAAGTTTGCTTTCCTTAGATCACCCGGATTGAAGTCGGGCACGGAAGGCTTCATTTTGGCATGTCAAGACGGTGTCATTTCCACTCTAGCATACCGTCGCCACATTTTGAGCCAAGACATTCCCGATGATAGTTGCAGAGCATGTCATGCACACCCCGAGCATCTAGGACACATACTATCTAGTTGTCCAACTCATGCGGGAACGACCTACATCCAAAGGCACAATGCGGCACTAAGAGTGCTTTATTACCATCTCTGTCACTCTTATGGCATTAGCCCAAATACCTCTCCGCTAAACGCTTCTAGAGAAATAGAGTCAATTGTCGAAAATGAGAGGTGCCGCATATACTGGAACTTCATATTCTCGACGATTGTTTCTGTTGCGCACTCGAGGCCTGACATAGTTCTCCTTGACTTCGAGAAACGAACCATGTTCGTTATCGAATTTTCGGCACCAGCTGACAAAAACGTCACAGCCAAGGAGAAAGAAAAGAAAGAGAGGTATAAAGACCTTATAAGG
>CAKNYM010025247.1:0-20369 GCA_932195095.1 Andricus curvator
ATTGCTCACAGATCGCACCTTATATACCTATGGATTATTATTATTATGGAAAACACTTAGGGAATGTTCTCGAAAACTCTTTCTAGAAAAACATGTGGAAAATCATGATATTCACAGTGGAAAAAACGATTATGTGATATAAATTCAAGAGAAAATTAAAAAAAAAACCTTGAAAGCTATTTACGAAAAAAATTATATGTAAAATATGCATCATAATAAAGAATAATTTACTCTCTTGATCTACATTCCAGAAGGTACTAAATTCTAATCATGATGTCTAGACACGTTCAGAATATAACGTTTTGTAACATGAAAAAATTTTAATGCATCATTAGAATAAACTTTGAAGTGGTTTACACAAAATTCGTTTTCAGAAAATTGTGTAGTATAATTTTTTTTGGTGACGCCATCATGAATATTCCAGAAAACTTAGCATGAGCATGAACCACTACAGCTGTAGAATGTTCTCAATGTTGGTGAGATAGGTTTCATGGTCTCAACTAGTAAGATATCTTCCTCTTTGTTTCTAAATTCAGGAAGATTCTAGACTGCAGGAGAATGTTTTTTCATGAATTATTTGCGCACTAAATAAATAAGAAAAGGCATTTTTAGTTGAATATGTTATCTATAAGGAAGCAGTAAATAAAATTTATATAGCCAAAACAGGATGTCATGCATAGCATTCCATATTATTATTGTAATATAGTATCACATATGATATCTTAGTGAAGTTGAAAACATATACATTGTTATATGAAATCTGTAGCCCATTCTTAAATTTCAAATTAAGATGCCTGAGGAAATAATAATCACAGAAAAATAATTCTCTGGTGATATAAAAAAGAACGTGCATGAAATTTATGACCCATCTCATCCTTGGAGTTTCGAGTGGAATTAAAAAACATATACATTGTTGTAATCAAATCCTCAGTCCATTCTTAAATTTCAAATTAAGATGCCAGCGGAAATGATAATCACTGAAAAAAAAAAAATTCTCGGATGGTGCCAAAAGAACGATGAAGACATTCAAGAAAAGACTTAGAATGTTTTATAAAATGTAAGGAACTTATAAGAATTTGGGAAATCTAGTGTAGAAGAATGTGGAAAGTCAGGTTTAGTGTGCCGCTGTCCCCTGAACTCCCTCCACAATATATTGTAGGACCGGTCTAGGCGACATGTAGCATAATGGACGTTAGTCAGTCTTTCGGCTACCCTTAGCCCAAGTTGTATCGTCTTGAAAACTCTTAGACAAAATAAACAACACTTGCACTGTTAAAAAAGTGACAAAGTGAATTTATTTCCCTCACCCTGTTACAAATTGGCGATCCTGCCAGGATAGTGGCAAACGATCCTTTGAAGAATTAGCTACGGCAATACAAGGAATCAAAAGGCCCTATCTTTCATTCTAACCTCGAATACAATCGTGAGAACTACGGTTCTCCCAGGAAGGACTCCGGACTTCTCTATGGAAAGTTCGTAAAACAAGGAACCTGTAAGGTATTGGGTAAAATTAAGAGCTGAATTAAGTACGCCTTATTCTACGTAAACCCGATTACCAGAAAGTTCCGTAATAAGAATTTTGGGAACGCAACAAACCGCGGTAAAATCCTAGAGCCTGTGAAACAGCACAGTAAGACTCAGAAAAAGACGAGGAAAGAAAAGCAGCATAGCAGCAATCACGCAGCCAAGTCGGAGATACGTCACCGAACACATCCGAGCAGACAAGGACAACGCAGAGAACTACCACCTCCCGTTTGCAGCCGTCTCCGGAAGAAAACACAAAGGCTAGTAGTTATAAATTAAGATAGAGTTTCAGTCTTCTTTTCAGTCGTCGAACAAATAATTTTAAGTAGGCAAAGTTAAGGTGAAGTGAAATTAAGGTGAAGCAAAGATTAGCAAAAAAATAAATGAAAATTTTCATATAGGGAACCGTTGGTACACGGAAAAAATTTATCCGTGAAGAAGTCACGAACTTGTAGCTAGGTCTCGGATACGAGATAAAAAAATGAAACATTACATCCTTATTTCTATGAGAAATATATGGATAAATTTCTAAGTTTCTTACGAACAGTTCGAATTTCCTACGAACAGTTCCTGAAAATTTCAGACTGAAATATAAAGAGAAAAAATTTTATTTGTGCGATTTATTTTTATATTAATTTATAAATTCGCAACTCAGAAGATTCGAACCCTCAAGACTACTGACTCACCAGTTTCTAAACACATAAACCAGGAGTGCGTAAACACGCGCAGCCATCGAGGCCAAACAAAATAGTTATTATAAAACTTCTAGCCACTCATCCGACGAGCTCGAGGCACACTTACAAGCGCACACACGCACCGCGCGTTTTGGAGAGTGTGTGTGTGGGCCACGTACATGCGAACCTACGTCCGAGTTCCCAGATTTGTCGGGCAAGCTCGTGAGTGCTCTGAGAATCTTTTCCCAATCACTCGTAATATTTTTGTAATTATTCACGTAAAAAAAAGTGATGAACCGTTTTAGAATTTTCACATCGAGTTCCTCAATCTTTCTCAAAGTTCGCAGGTTATTTACGAAAATACATAAATATCCGATGAATTTTTCTCATATCCGAGACCTAGTTACTAGTTCGTGACTTTTTGACGGATAAATTTTTTCCGTGTATACTACGCGTGCTCGCTAGCTCTGCCACCGTTAATAAAAAGAAACTTGAATCCGAATTAACCTTGTATGTACTCCATGTAGACGGATTGTACAAGTGAGGATTATAAAAAATTTAACAACACAATAATTATAACGCGGTCGCGACACCATTTACACCCGACACTCGCAATTAGGAAAAATTATACACGCTGGCGTTTCACGACTATAGGGAAAACTTATCCACAAATTACGATACACAATCCGAGACCGATAGTTCACACAACACTTTTCCGAATACCCATACTCATAGATCGGACAACATGAGCTTACTCACTGTTGAACTCCGTTTAGTTTAACGAAAGTATATCAAAGTTCACGATGGGGATGGGATCTTGCAAGAAAACGAACACCTTGTATTCAAGTTTACTATATATATTCAAGTTGAAGTGTACATTGCGACTGTTCGATTGTGACTAACTTACAAAGCTCCGTTTGGACATCATGAGATCGAAAGTTCGAAATTTACAGTAGTAGGGAAACAGATGTTCCTGTGAGAGAAAGAACTACATAAGTTTGGAAGTGAATCATAAACGTAACTTCAAGTTGCCGTTTACCGGCCGCTGGGCCCATTCTTAAGTGACAACATGGGTACAGAAGTAAATTCTATAGCGACGAAAACTCCTTTATTACAACGGGGCCCGTCGAATTGCTTTACGTGATTTTCCTAGTTTCTTCTGGATGATAAGAGACGCAGATGGCCTTAAGCCTTACAGTTTTGAATTATTACCCTCACTGTGATTTACAAGTATTAGTGGGAACGAAGGTTCCGCAAATGGCTTCCTTTAGAGTTTTCAAAACAATTGGAACTTTCCCTCTTCTGCTTATTAGTGTTAATAAACTTTCACAATATTAGAATACATTCGTTCAATTCATCTTCAAATAATATTTTCTCATTTGATCTTGAATCAAACAATACCAAAGATTACGACTGGGACGTAACACTCACTTCAGACGAAAAACTCGACATAATCCTGTCTATGATGGCAGTTTTGGAGGATGTAGTAACAAAAATTACTGTCGAAAACGGCAGCCGGGTTGACGAAATTTTCCGATTAAGGGTGTTGGTTAGATCCGACTTGGAATTTTTTTTTTCTAGGCACGACACTGACTCCATATATATTTTTTCCCAAGCATTTGAGAACGAAAGAAAGAAAACTTGTCAAATATCCGGGGTTTTGCGAGATCCCGGGATCAACAAAATTGATAGGAATGAAGCCTTTTGCTGAGGCAATCATTATTTCCACGGAAATTATAAATTTTGCGAAAGGGAGAAATCTGAGGATAGCAGAAGACAGAATTTGAACGGCGAGAACCGTTCGCAAATTTATTTTTTTACTCACACTTCTGACATCACAGAAGCATTTTCAGAGGTCATGCAATATTCGAAAACCCAAAACTTGATGATGGCGAACCTAAATTTTTCGAAATACGTCGCGAAATGGAGAAAGATGTAAAATAAAATTGAGATGTCCTGTGTATGTGAAAACCATATGACAGTAGACTGTATTAGTAAGCAGCAAAGCAAACGCGGCATATAGACCATCTGTCAAATTCGCGCTGCAATGCTCTGAAGTCCGCCCCGATTTGTCTTCTGCTATCCGCAGATTTCTCGCTTTCGCAAAATTTATAATTTCCGTGGAAATAATGATTGCCTCAGCAAAATGCTTCATTCCTATCAATTTTGTTGATCCCAGGATCTCGCAAAATCCCGGATATTTGACAAGTTTTCTTTCTTTCGTTCTCAAATGCTTGGGAAAAAATATATATGGAGTCAGTGCCGTGCCTAGAAAAAAAAAATTTCAAGTCGGATCTAACCAAAACCCTTACAAAGATTGGACATCCCGGCGAAAGTAGAAACAGACACGGATGGAGGTATTATCACTTCCGATAATGACGAGGAACACGAAATAGAATCCGCTAATTATCGGAAAATAAAAAGTAACGTAGAAATGAACGATGAGAATGAGGAGAAGAACGCGGACGAAGAAAGTAACGCGGAAGGAAACGATAATGAGAACAGCGCGGAGGAATCACGCAAACGACAAGAAAATCGACCCCTCTTGCAAATCAGAACGACTAGTGCCATCCCTACCAATGCTAGTGAGAGTAACGTGGACGAAGCACGTGAAACTGTGAGACTGTCGAGAGCTCAACCCCCTGTGGCTCTGAGACAGCCCCCTTCTGGTACTATGCCCGCCAAGGAAATAATAAGAACCATAAAGACTCTAACAGGGCAGGTTGACATGGGGGTAGAAGACTTTATACGATCAGTAAAAAGGGCACGAGACAGGTGCTCTCAACCCGACTTGCTGTTAGACTTCGTTTTAGCAGAAAGAATCACACAAAATGCAGAAAGGGCAATTGGTACTTAGAAATGACCAATTTTAACACTCTTTTTGATGCCTTGAGAAAAAATTTAAATCTGAAAGGTTCAGTTTCCGCTCTTAGATCTAAATTAGAAACATGCAGACAAGGTCCTACAGAAATAATACAAAGTTTCAACGGGCGTTTCAAACAGGCCGTGAACGAAGTAAAATATGCAGTGCAATCAGAACACACAAATAGCATGGAGAGAAAGATTTTTATCCAGATAAAAGAAAAAGAATCCCTCAAAAGATATATACTTAACTTGAGAAGAGAAATCGGACTGCAAGTTAAAGCCCAAAAACCAAAGAGCCTATGCGAGGCCCAGAATCAGGCTGCAGAGATGGAGATCTGGTTAAAAGAATCTCAACCAGTACGCCCAGAAATACAGCCGCCTGTGCGGATGCACCCTCGGGGCCCGATGCGCAGTGGCGTACCTTCCGTAAAACCTTACCAAGCACAGGCTACCGGAAACCAAGTATCCCGAACAGCTATACCGAATTCAAAAATGCCGCTTCAACAAAGAATGCAGTTAAATTGCCATAAGTGCGGAAGACTCGGACATTTAGCAGCACAGTGCTATGCTAAAACGCAGAATTTTCAGCCAGGACAGTTCCAAAATCGACCCCCACAAAACCCCGTGAGGAATATCCAGGAAATCGAGAAACAAGAGGACGGCCAGAGTTATTTAGAATTTCAAGAAATGAGTCTCGAAGAAATAAACGAACAACTAGACTACGAGGAGAATGCAGAATTTCAAATATCAGCGGCAGATTATTATCCATCAGGGGTAAACACTCAAATGGACTGATTTACAGCTTACTGGTCGACTCTGGTGCAGCGATTAACCTTATTAAGGAAAACAATGTGCCAAAGCAAGTCAAGGTATTCCCCATGAAAAAATATTTCGTCATGGGAAAGGACCGACACTACTCACATTATGCCACTTACATTAATTACTTTGGAAAAAACATCTTTTTCACATAGTAGATGATGATTTTCCTTTGCCAGAAGCTGGAATCATAGGGTTATCCTTTTTCAACCAATATTCAAGATATTCGATTACGCCGCAGTATCTAATCCTAGAAAACAAAAAATTACCACTACATGATGATGGACGTTTCATGAGTGGCAACACAGCTCAAATCAACGGAATAAGCATTGATGAACCGGACCAAGAAGTATTCATTGAGGATAATCCTAACATACCGGACGGGATTTACTCAATCAAAGACAGTCAACTAATAGTCCCATATTACAACTATGAGAGGAATCCCACACTGATCAAAGTACCGAAATACGAACCTATCCAGAATATAAGAGAAGTACATAGGGCAACTGTTACTCAGAAGGAAGCAACTATTGGACATCGACTGACAGATTTACGAGATAAAACTAGGCTGCAACACATAGAAGAGGAGATCCGCGAAAGTTTATGGAAAGGCATAGCGTCTTACAATGACATCTTCCATCTGGAAGGAGATCCACTGCCCTGCACAGACCTAGTGGAACACGAGATTGTCCTTAAATCAGGAAAAATAGTCAACGTAAAATCATATAGGCCGCCGGAGTGTCATAAAGAAGAAATATCAACACAAGTGGGAGATTTGATGAAAAAGGAAGTGATAAGACATTCCAAGTCACCTTATAACTCCCCCATTTGGGTAGTATCAAAAAAGACAGACGCTTCGGAAGTGAAAAAATGGCGAATTGTCATAGATTTTAGAAAGATCAACGAGGACACAGACCAAGATGCGTATCCCCTACCAGTGATAGATGATATCCTAGATCAGTTAGGAAAAGCTAAATTTTTCTCGGCCTTCGATTTAAGCTCCGGTTTCCACCAAATACCTATGGCAGAAGAATCAAAAAAATATACAGCTTTCTCAACACCCAAATGCACTTCGAGTTCAACAGGATGCCTTTTGGGTTAAAGAATGCCCCAGCCACATTTCAACGAATGATGGACGAAGCATTAAGAGGACTAGCAGGAAAAATATGTTTTGCCTATCTGGACGACATAGTCATATTCGGATCTACCCTGGAGGAACATAACAATAACCTCTTTACAGTTTTCGAAAGACTGAGACAGACAGGTCTAAAGCTTCAGCCCGATAAGTGTGAATATCTACGCCCTGAACTTGAATACCTCGAACACATTATCACCAAAGATGGAGTAAAACCCAATCCAGCAAAGTTAGAAGCAGTACAAAATTTCAGGCAGCCTAGAAATGTGAAAGAAATGCAATCATTCTTAGGACTAGCTGGCTATTATAGGAAATTTGTACGGAATTTTTCATGCATAGCGAAACCTTTAACAGAGCTAACGAAAAAAGATACAGTATTTAACTGGTCACTCGAATGTCAAGAGAGCTTTGCGCTTCTACAAAATAAACTTTGTGAAGCTTCAGTGCTGAGATACCCCGACTAGTCAAAAGAGTTTCTATTAACAACCGACGCCAGCAACAAAAGGTCTAGGGGCAATTCTATCCCAAGAAGGACACCCATGCTGTTACATTTCAAGAACATTAAATGGAGCAGAACAGAATTACAGCACATCCGAGAAAGAACTTCTAGCCATCGTTTGGGCAGTTAAATGACTCAGGCAGTATCTGCTAGGAAGAAAATTTAAAATTCAAACTGACCACCAAGGTCTGACATGGTTAAATAACGTCAAAGATAGTTCGTCCAGATTACTCAGATGGAGATTCAGACTAAAAGAATACGAATATGAAATTCAGTACGTAAAAGGAAAGGAGAACAAAGCTGCTGACTGCCTATCACGATTGTTTCCAATCACGGATCCTTCAGATGAAGATGTTGAGGAGAGTGGTTCAGGAAGTGAGCTCTCCGATGAAGAAACCACGAGCGCTTCACGAACAACGAAACCAGCCCTGGCAAAGAAAATGGCTGCAGACGATCTCATATCTGATGAAGAAAATTTATTGGATCAACGAGAAGGATTCTATCAGGATTATCTCGCATGGAAGAAAGAGAAAACTCCCACCCGGGAAGTAAAGAAACCAAATGCCTGCGGAAAACTGTGGGTAGAAATCACCAAGTCTCAATTTGGACATTATCAGGATGAGTTGTGGTTGAGATTGCTCAACCTTAAAGTCAAAGACTTCATAGATAAGAAATTGACGATAGTACGTCTCCAGTTCGCAGACACAATGATTACACCATTAGAAAAACTCAAAATTCAAGAAATAATAAGTTTTATATGCCACCGATATCCCACACTAAGCTTCCACACATGCTATAATGCCACGAGAGACCTGACAAATGAGGAAAAGAATCAGGTAATTAAGGAAGCGCACGGATCCGTTATGGCTCAGCATTATGGTGAAAACAAAACTATCGAACGAGCAAGAACAATCGGTGAATGGAACAACATGGAAGAAGAGGTCATTCACTTTGTAAAAAGATGCCCGGTCTGCCAGTTGCAAAAAACAACTAGGATCAAAAATCTGAGTGAAGCTATTATCCCCCATACGCCAGTTGACCCCAACGATAAAATAGCTATGGACTAATTGAAGGACTTTTTGATCAAGGAGCCAACTTTGTTTCAGAACTTGTCCAAAATTTCGAGAATCTGTTTAGAATCCGACATATCAAGACTTCCACCTAAAATCCACAATCCAACGGAAGTCTAGAAAGGTCACACTCAACCCTGAAAGACCTAATAAGAACATGCATGGTAGACAATACAGTTGAATGGGATAACACACTAAAAATCGTGACCATGGTTCATAATATTATGAAACATGAAGGAACTGGGTGTTCTCCTTTCCAACTCACTTATGGTAGAGAACCAAACATCTCTTATATGCTGAGCACAACACTTTCAATAAAGTACTCGGACCTTGTTCAAAAGTGGAAAGATAGGCATGAAAGATATCTTAACAGAGCCAGAGAGAAAATAATGTTGCAAAAAGAAAAGTACAAGAAACAGCAAGATGCAAGGATTATAAAACCACAAGGAATTTATGTACCCGGAGACCTGGTGAAGCTTATCAACCAAACACCTGTCAACAAGCTCTCTCCTAGTTGGAAAGGGCCCGCAGTTATTTTAGAAGCAATAGAAAATAACAACTTCAAAATTGGGTTTGAGAATAAAACATTAAGCATCCATGCCAACCAACTAATGCCATACTATAAGTAATTTCATATGCTCCTTGTCTGGATTTTCTATACCTCAGTTAATACGAAACACTTACATATCCCTTATACCGGAACACGAATATCTATTCGCCAGCAAAACTTTCTACGTTCCCACCGATTGCGAAACACTCTGTAAATGTAAGTCACTTGCCGAATATAAAATTTGTAACCGAAATCAACTCAACAATAGGCCAATAGACACAAATAACTGCGACACTAGTATTCTTAAGAAATATCAAGCCTCTGTAGAATGTAGGTTTTCACATTTCAAACAACATAGTGAAAGTTATATACCAACTACGAAACGTTATATACTTTTGCCCAGTAGAAAGCTAACTTTATATTTTATCTGCCAAGAATCTACAACCTCGGTAGAAGTAGACACTAACATTTATATTCAGGGTTCTGGATGTAAAGTTATATCAGATAATGTACAACTTTATTTAGAGAAAACGTCGACCTACGAAAAAACCATTGTATTGAACAAGACGTACGAAACACCTTACGGTAAGAATTCGCTAGATACGCTAGAGAGCCACCTAATAACTCTACCTCAACAACTAGATGTTACAGTATATAGGATACAGTAGCATAGGATTAATCATTTTATTTACCCTGCTCAAACGCGGAGGTTTCGAAAAAATCAAAAACTGCCTCCCTAAGAAGCTAGGTTTTATTTGCGTAAAAAATCAGGTTCAGGCCTGCAAATGTACCACTACCTGAAAATGTACCACTACGAATTAAAAATAGAAGAGTAAAATTGTAGGGACTAAAATCTGTCTAAACGGGGTGGTGTAAGGAACTTATAAGAATTTGGGAAATCTAGTGTAGCAGAATGTGGAAAGTCAGGTTTAGTGTGCCGCTGTCCCCTGAACTCCCTCCACAATATATTGTAGGACCGGTCTAGGCGACATGTAGCATAAGGGACGTTAGTCAGTCTTTCGGCTACCCTTAGCCCAAGTTGTATCGTCTTGAAAACTCTTAGACAAAATAAACAACACTTGCACTGTTAAAAAAGTAACAAAGTGAATTCATTACCCTCACCCTGTTACAAAAATTCATTTATGAAATATCACTGTGCTGCAAAATCATCTCGATGACGGTAAGGCAGGAATCTTGCATTAGAAACACCCTGATGGAGTACAGATATTCATGATGGCGTCATACATATCCAAACTCCGTCTTGTAAAAGTGGCTTAGAACCCGTCTTGTAAAAGTGGCTCAGAACCCGTTTTGTAAAAGTGGCTCAGAACCCGTCTTGCAAAAGTGGCTCAGAAACGGTGGCTTAGAATCCGTCTTGTAAAAGTGGTCCAGAACCCGCCTAGCTTATCTACTCACCCGTATTTTGTCTATAATGTGCTGCCTGATTGTCAGTAGCTCTGTCGGTTTAGGCCTCCGATTTGAATCAGCCAAAGTTCTCGCCGCACCATAAACTGAACAATTGATGGTCCAGAGATCGGACTTCTCCGAGATATCCTTTTGACGGGAGGCATCCATTTCAGCTAGATCTTGGGTCTTATGAGGAACTGGATGTTAATGTTCCTAGATTGGTCCCAATGCCGCTTCCTCCTCTCCGTCTGTGGCTTTTTCATACAGCGATTGGGGAAACGTTCTGTGTACATATCCATACTGTAGGGCAGAGGTCGGCAGCGAGGGGAAATTTCTCGAGTCCAGCTCTTTTAACACGTGTGGATCGCACGCTTCGTCTCTCCCACCAAAAGTCTCTACTCTACTTTAAGAGTTCGGGGTGGTGGTAAATTCTGACGTCATAGAATAGAATCTACCACCACCCTGAACTCTTAGAGTAGAGTAGAGACTCTTGGTGGGAGAGACGAAGCGACCCCACGCTGCCGACCTCTGCTCTAGGGTGATCGGCTTACTCTAGGGCAGGGCTCACCACTTTCAGCACGTGCTGACTGCCACGACAAGTGTATGACTTCCACCAAGTTTTTCTGTCATTTTTTTCTTCGCTTTCCAGGAATCCTGCGAAGGGTTACGGTCGTTACGGTCACGGCTCGTTGCGGCTCATTGTTCACACCGAAGGGTCTGATTTTTTTCTACTTGAATTTACAATACATTTCATTTCTTCATTTCAAACTGTAATTTACCGTGAAGGATTGGGGACGAGTCGAAGGACAAGTTCGACGAAAATTTATGAGGGCCTGTTTGACCTAGTCTCGTGACTGCCATTGGCAGTCATTGCAGTCAATGACTGCCTTCTGGAGCGCCCTGCTATAGGGTGATCGGCACTGTTTGCCGACTCATTGTCGGGTTCTCTGCGCGTTCGATCGTTTTTAACTGCATCTACAACTTTTGATTGGTGTTTTGGTGCCATTGTTGTTCCCACGAGCAGCTAGGGAAAAGGGTTCGTCCATCCATGTAGAGCCCCGTATGCAAGGATAAGACTGCATATTCTGAGAGGTCGCCCGGTATTTCAGAGTCACCGTTTATGACACCTCACACAGGCGCCACTCAGCTTTCGGCACGGCTGTTACGCCTCCGCTCGAGGGTTATTCCTTTAGAACTACCCCTGGACAATTGTCTGCGACTGCTTATTAATTATTGTAACCATATTCAGCAGAAGCCCTTAGTACTGGGACCCTCTATCCGCAACCCGAGGACGTGTCCGGTGGCTTTCTCATATGTGTATAATATACAGGGTGTTTTTTTTTAACTTGAGACAACGAAATATCTCAAAAAATACGCATCCTACGGAAAAAATGTCTGGAATAAAAACTTTTTATTATCGAGGGGGAAAAAAGATTTGCTAAAATTTACCCCACCCCCACCCCCACAGGAGGAAGGGGTGGGGGTAACTTTGTAATTTCAAATGGCAACCCCAATTTTTTATCACAGATTCAGATTCTCTTTTACGAAATACGTAAGTATTATTCGGAAAATTTGTTTCGATTCGCGATAGATGGCGCTGCAATTGCGAAAAATGAAATTGTTGACACTACTTTTAGCTCTACCCAGGAATAACGACGCGGACGTAGTAGTTGTCTATTCCCTTCGGGGTGCTTAATTTCGGAGAGTCCCCTTGCCTCTCACCATCCATCGGGGTGCTTGATTTCGGTGAGTCCCCTTGCCTCTCACCACAGGGATGCTTGATTTCGATTAATTATTTTACAATCAGTGCTCAAAATGGTGTCCTCGCACTTCGATGCACTTGTTAATCCGAGCTTTGAAAGATTCCACACAACTGCGAATTGTGTCTGGTGATATTTGTGCACAAGCAGACCTGATTCGCTCGATCATGTTATCACGAGTTGTGGGCACTTCTTGATACACGCGATTCTTTAGATAACCCCACAAATAGAAATCCGGCGCCGTAAGATCTGGCGATCTGGCAGGCCAATTTACTGGACCTCCTCTACCGATCCATCGTCCATTGAATTCGCGATTGAGTACTTCCCTCGCGATTGCCGCATAATGTGCTGGACAACCGTCATGTTGAAACCACATGTTGTGTCGCACTTCCAAGCTTAGGTCTTCCAGCAATATTGGAAGTTGATTTTCTAAAAAGTTACGATATTATTCACCGTTCAAATTTCTATCAATAAAATACGGACCGATAAGTTGATCTCCAATTATTCCACACCAAACGTTCACGGACCATGGACGCTGATGCTCAACTTCACGCAACCAATGTGGATTTTCTACACTCCAATAATGCATGTTGTGCCGATTAACGTTACCATGGTTTGTGAAAGACGACTCGTCTGTGAAGAGTACTAGAAAAAATAAATTTGGGTTTCCTTGTATCTGCTGAACCGCCCATTGACAAAATGTCACTCGGTTCACTTCGTGCAGTGAAATATGATACGGATAATAATTATTACGTTTTAATACCTTCCAAACACTGGATAGAGACATTCCGGAATCGCGGCTTAGTTGTCGAGTACTAACATGAGGGTCATGAGTGACTGCAGCTAAAATTGCAATTTCATTATCAACTCCAGTAACTGTTACTTGACGCTTCCTTTTTTTCGGTTGTACACTTCCGTCAGTGATGAAGTTTCGGACAACCCGGTAAAAAGAAGCGCGCGAAGGAACACTTTCTGGAAAGCGTTGAGCATAAAGCGTGAGAGCATCATTGATATTCCTGCCACTTTCTCCATAAATGAGAATCATTTCAATCTTCTGTTGCTGAGATAGAATTTCCATTGTAAAAGTAATGAAGTAAGGTAATGAGGAAATACAACGACACCCAAACCAACTCAAACGAACGTGACCAACAACAATAACCCAATCGAAAGCAACCAACACACCCAAATCAAATTAACACAATCAACCTTCCTAATATATAAAAGTTAAGCACGGACAGACGCGGTTATCGCTCGGCCGGAATGACTTCGAGGATTGTAGACAGTGGAGACTCGATGATATGTAATGTCTACATCCAAAATCGACTGTCGTCAACCAACTGCATTCGGGAATGGTTTTCGACAGTTTCATCACTTTTACTGTCCCGTTGCCAAAAGTTCAAGCACCCCGATGGATGGTGAGAGGCAAGGGGACTCACCGAAATTAAGCACCCCGAAGGGAATAGACAACTACTACGTCCGCGTCGTTATTCCTGGGTAGAGCTAAAAGTAGTGTCAACAATTTCATTTTTCGCAATTGCAGCGCCATCTATCGCGAATCGAAACGAATTTTCCGAATAAAACTTACGTATTTCATAAAGGAGAATCTGAATCTGTGATAAAAAATTGGGGTTGCCATTTGAAATTACAAAGTTACCCCCACCCCTGCCTCCTGTGGGGGTGGGGGTGGGGTAAATTTTAGCAAATCTTTTTTCCCCCTCGAAAATAAAAAGTTTTTATTCCAGACATTTTTTCCGTAGGATGCGTATTTTTTGAGATATTTCGTTGTCTCAAGTTAAGAAAATCTGCCCGCTTCGCGGGCACATTCTCATCGCGCGCTTCGCGCGCGGCTCGCTTCGCTCGCAAATTTGAGCGCGCCTAGGGCGCGCAACTGTTGGATCTCGCGCTTCGCGCTCGATTATGTATTCACCTCGCGCTAAGCGCTCGGGCGTATCTACATCGCGCTTTACGCTCGGTTCCTCTAGATTTTTCAACTTCGTGTTCGACTTCGATGAAAAGAAAAAGTTTGTTTGCAAATATTATAAAATTATCAAAACCTCTACATATTAAGTGATTATTAAATTTGTTTTTATGTTAGACTGAAAAGGAACTTTATTTACTCAAGGTTCTATCAACCTTAAGGAACACATTCTCATCCAGACACTCGCGCCTCGCGCTCGATATTTGATTTGAAAATCATTTGAACCTTGCGTTCCACGCTCGGTTCTGTGCACCGTATGATAGAAACAAAAAAGTTTGAACGCACTTACGGAGTGCGATTTGGTAAATACACTGAGCGCGCATTTTTCAAATGAAAAATAATGATATAATTTAGGCGACAAATTTTATTAGTTAAAATTTTATTTTAGCTTGTGCCGTTTTTCAAAAAAGTTAATTTTTTCATTTTGAATATATTCTTACAACAAAAATTGATTACAAGTTTGTAAATCTTCTTCGAATGCACAATTTTTGTTCATTTATCTGTTTTCGTACCTTGCATTGTTTTTTCAAAAAATTGATTTTTTTTACTGTCAATGTTATTTTCACGAATAAAACAAAAACTACGCATCCTATCGAAACATGATTCACAACAAATTTGTACCTCTTCCTTGGATGAACAAATTTTGTTCCTATCATTTTTGTAGTATCTCGTGTTATTCGTCTAAAAATTTGATTTTTCTATTTTTAATGCTGTTTTTTACGAATAAAACAAAAACTACGCGTCATATCAAAAAGTGAATAATAAGAAATTTGTAGATCTATTTTAGGTGCACAATTTTGGTGGAATGATCTTTTCTCGTATCTTGCATAGTTTCACAGCAAAATGGAATTTTTGATTTTTCATTATTTTTTGTGCGATCAAAATTTGAATTTTTTATTTTTCGAAAAATTCAAAAAGTTCTTATGAAAATATGATAGGGTGTTCAAGAAGCAACGTTTTTCTCCCCTTGACTTGTTTTCATATCGTGCGTTTTTCGGCTTAAAATGTTCATTTTCGTTTGTTTTTTGGAATTTTGAAAATGCTATAACTCCAGTAATTTTTTTTTTTTATTACGAAAAGTCATTAAAATATTTTTTTCGTCATTTTGCGTACTACTAATAACCGTACATAGAATTTTCAAATCTTCAAAAAAAGTGGTCTCAAAAATTTTCAAAATGTGCTCACTTTTTGAATTATCATCCAAAATAGCTGGTTAACGAACTCGTTCTTTCTTTTTAGGCCATAAAAAAGTGCGCCAAAGCTCAATCAAATCTGATCATTTTTTCGAAAGTTATCGTGGCTACAGACAGACAGACACCTTGATAAAAATCGTTTTTTCTAGCTCAGGGGGTCTCAAAGCGTGAAGATTTGATGAAAACCGACTATGTCAAATTTTACATAAAACCAATACCTTCTCATTAGAATGAGAATGTAAAAAACACCCTGTATATGGGTGATTCTCCACATACAGGGCACTTTTGTGTCTCGGACCTCTAGTAACTAAACTAAGTAGTGTTTCTTTATAAAACTTGGTGAACTTCTTCATTTTAGGACAATACAATACCTCCGTAAGAAAAACTCAAGTCATATCATCGTATGTTTTAGCAAAATGCTCCCAAATACTCGAAAAATGTCTTTTTGGGATGTCTCCACGTACGCGGCGCCAAGTTTAGAGACGTGTATTTAATACATAGTGAATTATCTTTGAACTTATAATTGATAGTTTGAAAGTTTGACTCAAAAACTATAGAGTTCATAACAAATATTTTAATTTCTTTGATATATTAGTAGAGAAAATTTTGATTATACACGTGTCTCCCTAAATGTTTTCGATGGTTACGGTAAACGAATCTCCCATACCTTTCATTAACTTTTGATCATTTTTTAAGTCTTATCTTCTCACAATATCTCGAACAAAAGTCACACTACCCATTCGTCAAAACTTCAGAACAAAAAATTAAGAACTTTTTTTGCAAAGTGAAAAAATGTAACCGAAAATGTAGCGTATTTTTATTAGTATCGGATACCGTACCTAACAAGAACTTTCATATTTCATAATAAAAATCAATGAAAAGATGACAATTCCGTGTAGCACGTAATAAAGGAGTTTTTGTCAGGAGGATTTATTGATTACTTTTGTTTTCAAAGCGTAAAAAGTAAATTTGTATGGTTTTCGGATACCGTAACATCGGATACCATAGAGCTCCCAAGAATCTCTGGTGGGACGCACGTGGCGCCGCCTGATGGTTTTTTTTCAAACGGGTAGGTGAGTTAAGCTGAAGGCCTATATGTGGCTGTATGTAAACAGGCGAGAAATAAAAATAAAATAATACATAAAATACATAATAAAAAATGGTAATTATAATTGAAAGTGGGTTTCAAGCAGCAAAACTTGACAATTTCAAAGCGTTTGGACTATTTTAGGATAAGGAGTTTTCTAGAATTTCAGAAGATATGAAACAATTTTTCAGGACCTGTAAGGTTTTAAGATATTTTAAAAGATTGCACAAGATTTTATAATATTTCCGAGGATTGCAATGGTTTTAAGGGATTCTAAAGCTCTTAATATATTTTAATACATTTTCCAGGATTTCAGGAAATCTCATCATAGAATTTCATGGGATTTTATAATATTTTAGTGGATTTCATAGAATTTATTCACGACAAGTGAGGTATTTTGCAGGTTTTCAATGATTTGAAGCGATTTTTATAAATTTACTCAATTCTTCTTAATTCAATGGATTTTTTTTTTAAATTTTTAAAAGTTTTTATTTAAATGATCCTGAGGATCAATTGATAAAATGATTGAAATATTTCAATGTATTTTTTTTTCCTTGGCATTTTCAAAAGCTTTACAAAAACGTAGAGAATTGAAAAATATTTGAAAGGATTTGAGATATTTTAGGTTATTTTAACAGATTACAAGTAATTTTTAATTGATTTCAGTAATTTAATGGAATTTGAAATATTTTAGGGTATTTTAAAAGATTCCCAGGCATTTTGAAGAGCTTTAAACAATTTCAAGGCATTTCTAAGGGATTTGATAATTTGAAGGGATTTGAAAAAAATTGTATGCGGTTTTAAAGAATTTTCTAGAATTTTGGAAGATATGAATGGATTTTACAGGACCTGTAAGGTTTTAAGATATTTTAAAAAGATTCTAAGGAATTTTATAAGATTTCGTAAGGATTTCAATGATTTCAAGAAATTTTAAAAGTCTTCAAGGTATTTTAATTAATTCTTCAGGATCTCTAGAAATATCATCAAATTTAATAGAAATTCACAGGATATATATATATACCATTAAGCCATTTCCCTTTCGGCGAGCCTCAAGGGGTAAGCGTGACACTACCCGATTCGGGTAGTGTTTCTAGGTGGATAGTTTCTTGTAGTAAATAACTACAAGTGTGGGCTCACCACACCCACCACCGCCAACAGCAACGCAGTAGTGTCAGACGGTCACCCATCCAAGTACTAACCGCGCCCAACACTGCTTAACTTCAGTGATCTAACGGGAACTGGTGTTTCCAGCGTGGTATGGCCGTTATTATTATTTATAATTAAAGTGTATAATTAGTAGTATAAGTATAATATATATATATATATATATATATTATATATAAGTATAATTAAATTATTTATAATTAATAAATGCCGTTTATTATTTCATAATAATACATATTTTAATATATTTCGAAGAATTTATTCACAAAAGGTGAGGGATTTTGTAGGGTTTCAAAGATTTCAAGAGATTTTCAAATATTTTTTGCAATGCATTTGTAATTCTTATTAATTACTATAAATTCTTTCAAATTCTTTTGAATTCTTCTAAATGCACTCAACTTGACTCAATTAAATGGATTTAAAAAAAAAATTGTATAATTCATCTTGAAGGCTCTATAACTCACCTTGAATTCTTAGGCATTTCATAAAATTCTTTTAAAATCTCTTTAATTTTATTAAAACATCTCAAATTTAATTCAATACATTTTCTCATATTTTTGAAATGTTTTCAATTCACTCAATTGCTTTTTAAATTTAGCTGGACTTTTTATGAATATCATCGAATTCTTCTCATTTCCCATAAATTCATCAAACTTCACTTAATTTTTACTTAAATAGATTTTTTAGATTTTAAAGAATCTTCCAATTCATTTGAATTCTCTTGAATTGTTTTGTAGTTATTAGTCACTTGTTTGGTTAGAAATTACTAGGATTTCAAAGATTTGAAGTTTTTTTTTTAATCACCCTGAATTCTTTTAAATTTTGTGGAATTCTCTTGAATTTTTTTAATTGGCTTTAATTCTTCTAAATTCACTTAATTCTATTGAATTCAACGGATTTTAACAATTTTTTAAAGTTCCAATTTAATTGATAAGTCTTTTAACCTCACCTTTAATTTGTAGGCATTTAATCAAATTCTTTTAAATTCCCTTTTCATTTCAAATTCACAGATTTCAATTAAGTTTTTTTTAAATATTTTTAAATTGCTTCCAATTCATTTGAATTGTTTGGAATTTAACTTGAATTGTTTTGAAGTCTTATGAATTTATCTTGAATTTGTTATCCTTTGAGCGCGAAAAAAGTACCCTATAAGGATGTCAAAAAGTACCCTTTGGTCCCTATATCTTATCCCAGAGGGACTATATGAAGCCTATGTTTGTTTTTAAGAAATTATATGTACTCTATACTGCTTCCTGCGGGCAGCAGCTAAACACACTTGTTTTCGCTTTTTTTGCCACCATTGTCCCGGAAAAGAATAAAATTGTAGATCCGCATTCTTATGGTCCATATTTGAGCAACCTACTATGCAAAAAATTCTTCTTGATCCGGTTTTTTAAGCTGAAGCCCCTCAAATATTTACATTGTTATTCATGGTAATTGCACAACACGGCAGAACGACTCACCCAGCTGTTCAAAAATTTCGCCGTCTGATGGCGCTGCCAACATACTTGAATACTCTATAACCTGCTTTTCGCTGTCAGGGACGAAATGGAGCTAATCGAACCCCTTTTCCAAATAATTGTATTGAAAATTAACGTGAATCGAGAATTAAAATGTGTGTACCTACAAGTACTGCACACAAAAAATAAAGCGATTAGAGGGTTAATAAATTTAAGAGAAATAAACATTTTATAATTAATCATTTTGTTCGCTCGAAGGCCCTGACTTTCTTCCGAGGTTATGTTTACACCGGCTTTCGGTCTAATTGCTGTCAAACGTAATTTCGTGTTGTTTGTATAATTTGTTGTTGGATTGATGGATTCCAGAGGTATGTCACGCCACGCGTAAATTTCGTGCCTGCGGCGGGAAGGGCAAATAGTTGCGCTGCGATCGTCACTCGATACATTTGACTTGGAAACACTGCAAGGCACAATAATTTTTTAATTTTTTGTACATTTCTAACTGTTTCCGAAATTTCTCAAAACAAATATACAATTTAAATTCTTTAATTCCTCGGACCAGCACTACCCTAGTAGGCTCAGTGAGTTTTCCAGGTATATTTATTATTTGATATTGAATATAAGGTTACCTTTTTAGGGAGCAAAATTTCGGTATTTGAAAATTTATTTCTAAATAATTACAACTCCTAACGACCTCGTTTCTCGTCTCAAAATTTTTTATATTCGAACAAAAAAATCAGAAACTGGTTGATTTATTTTGGACAAAAATAATTATTAAATTTTTTACTCGACTTTTGCATGGAATAATTAATTTTGAAAAGAGAAAAACTTGGAGGCAAGAAACGAGGTTGATATAATATATAATTTTCATTTGTTTCATACAATTCTTATATCAAACAAATGAAAATTATATTGTATAATATTTCACACTATGTATAAATTATATATAATTTTTCCACCTGGGGTTGCCGTATAATCCATTATTTTTTTGAGTAAAAATATATAATCAATACCAAGTTTTTAGGTACTTTATAGATTTTGTAGGAATTATTATTTTGTACGGTTTATTATGAGAAATAAAGAAAATCAGGTTAAATTGTGTAAAAATGAGTATATGTTAAAATAAAACGTTACAAATTTGCCGTAATGATTACAAATCGTAAAATTGAAAGAATTTTCAATTTTAA
>CAKNYM010025249.1:0-29639 GCA_932195095.1 Andricus curvator
TTTCTCCTGTGCTTTCTTAATCCGGGCCTTCAGGAGTGAGTATTCAAGATGGATAAGATTTGATGCATTTTGCTCACCCCTAATATTGAAGTCAAGGCCGAGTGTTTCAGCAGCCTCCTCCGCTGCTTTGTACAGAAACGCCCCTTTGCCCACTTCTTCGTGTTTTCTGACCATTTTAAGAAGAGGGTCTTGTCCATTTGCGACCATATGTGCTGTACTCAGAATAATCCTGTTGTGAAGACATTCAAGATTCAGTATTCCGCGACCACCTTAACGGCGTGAGATGTAAAGTCGTGGAACAGAAGACTTAAGGTGCATGCTTTTGTTCATGTGCATAACCTTTCGGAAAGATATCGAGGGATCTGAGCTCGTCCTTCGTCCATGGAACTACTTCAAATGAATAGAGTATTACGGGGACGGCAAGCATGTTCGTACAGGGTGTCCCAGACTCAAGTGTCCGGACTTATATGGCTGTATAAACATTAAAAAAATAAATCTAAAATTCTTTTTCCAAAAATCAGTTGAAGTTTTAGTTTTTGAGTTATTAAATATTTAGGCTGGACCAATCAGGTGCGCGGTATAAATAGCCGTGCGTCCGTGAGCGTGAGTCTAATGAAGTGCATTGAAGCGAGCGCCGCGGTGGGGTTAGCGAGGGGAGAACAGCAGTCACCACGCTACGTTGGATTCTCGCTCAAGTACGCACGATTGTTTATACCGCGCTCCTGATTGGTCCAGCTTAAATATTTAATAACTCAACAACTAAAACTTCAACTGATTTTTGGAAAAGGAATTTTCGATTTATTTTTTCAATTTTTATACAGCCATATAAGTCCGGACACTTGAGTCTGGGATACCCTGTATATATATAATTTAAGAAAAACGGTTTAACAATCCCACCGCGCAGGGCCACACTGGGAGCAACTGCCATCTAAAAATGACACCGGACCCAGTAGAACCGCGGTAAATCATACCCATGGCCACGTATCACCATGAGTGGCCACAGGGCATTCATTGTGTGTGTGTGTTATACATATGTGTGTGTACATGCAAAAATGTAGTAATGTATGATCGGTATTGTAGCCTTATACTGCTGCAAAATGTATAAAAACCTTAACTTCGAACGGCTATATCTCAAAAACTCTAATTTTCTGAACTTGATGCCCATGAAGATTTTTGATCTACACATCAAGAACCACCAGGAAACAAAGTTTCCGAATGTTTAGGCGAGAGCCATTTCCCATACCAATTCTGCGGGGTCCTTTCAAGGACAATTGACTCCACACACGAGTTCTCTGTTTTCTTTTCATATTTGTTTCAGAGCGAAGACAACCATGGAGGAGGGTCAGAAATGTAAGCACAACGAGAGAACAGCCACTTCAAAAAGCAAACTAGGGAAAATTGTGAAGAACTTCAATATCAATTTCGCGAAAGACTACTACCTGAATTTATTTACATTCCATATTAAATTGTTTCACAAAGAAAACTAATTTTAATTTAGCAAAAACTTTACAACTAGAGACTCCGACCAATTTACTCATAAGGGAACTCAAATATAATTATCGACTAGATTTAAATTTGTTAAAATTAAAATGGTTAAAACAAACCCCAAGAGGAAAAGAACAGAATTGCAGGACGGAGGACGCCCCGTCGTCAATTCTTGGTCTGCTCTGCCTGCTCTCCCGAGTATCAACCTTAATTTACGTTCTTGACTTGTCGCTTGTTCCAACCTGTGCGCGGAGTGCTCTCTCTCTCTCCACTTTACCCGTCTCGCAACCAACTGCTAGAGGAGGACCTCCAGGACTCTCCAACGGCCTTTATCAGAGCCCGTTGACAGCCTCGCCTTCGCCTAATCCAATTCTGGCCACCGGCTGCAGCGTCCAGCCACGACCATCGTCGTTGCTATAAGTGGCAATACCCGTTCTGTTTATCTAACCATTACTTTCTTTGTTGTGTTCACCTGTGTCAGCGTCCTACTCCCATTTCCAAATCACATTTCCCCTCTTCGGCATTACTCCGTCAATACTTATTGCATAGGTGTGCCTTTTAACTTTTTCTCCGGTGAAACCGGTTTATTATCATCAGTCACGGATCACGTCAAGTGCCTGATGAGTTAAAGATATTAAAAGGTTTTAACGATGTTTGAAACCTCTTGCGGAGATGTTATTTTGACATAAAATTTAGTTCTGACTCCATAAGATTTCAGTTGCCTACTTCCTACGATTTTTTAGTGACAATTTGGTTTGAAATTTCATTTTTTTTATTTCTAATTTGCAGTGCATCCTACGTTCAAATATTGTTACGATAAGTTCCAGTAGGATAAATTTCCTGTAGAGCTAAAAAATCAGTTCGTGAAGCAGGCGGCAAGCGCCCTTAATTGAGGGTTTCGTAGGAACGGGTATGGTTAAGTTTTTTTCGCTTTTCCGGAAAATTTCCGATTCTATATGCTGGTTTTAAGCCAAAGAGATAATTTTGAGCGTTTTTGGATCAAAAGGCCTAAATTTTCACGTTTTTGCATTTGAACGTCCTCATGAGTATTTTCCTCAGGGTCTCAGTACTTTTCCTCGCATTAAACACGTAAAAGACATCTCCATGCAAAAAATTATGTCTTTTAATTTCAATATGATTGAAGGCTCCTTTATGGCTGTATAGCCTCTTGCATGCATCCTAATCATGTGAATTCTCCTGAATCCTTTTGAGTTCCCTTGAATTCTCTGGAAGTATTTTGAATTCTTTGAATGCTTGAATTCTGGGATACAAAAAATTTCCAGTGGTTAACCACTCGATAATTTTAAATTAAAAGCCCTAACAGTTGAATCGTTTTTGCTTAATTAAAAAAGGGGGAAAATGCCTAGATGTTTCCTGAATAATTAGGTAATTTAATGATCTATTGAAAAAATACTTCAATATAAATACAAAAATATAATTTCGAAAAAATGCCATCTAAATACAATTAACTTAATCAGAATTGGCATGCACAAATGAAATGTGTACCTGAACGGCTCTGTACTCAGGACTTTTCCGGAATGCGTAGGCCCAGGCTTGAATCAATTCTAAGATTTTGATTTTAACTTCTTCGTGTTGTGTATTCTTTACAATATCCCAGAGTTGTTCCATATACTGTTTCGTACCAATCTCATCGTGAATTAAACTGCCGCAATTCTTGACGCAGGATTCTAAAACCTACCATAAACAAAGTATACGGTAAGTAAATAAATGTTTCATGTTTCTATGTAAACAATAATATCTAGTCTTACCAATAACCCCGAGAGAGCTATGTGCGGATTTGGATTCACTATTTTTTTTTTTATTGCTGCAAGTACATACTTGGGCCTGTAAATATTCAGAGAAAAAGTTATGTCAGATTATTTTCAGAATTCATTTTGTTTATAAAGAGAAAAAAGAGGCTTGGGAAATAGTTAATAGCCATATATTAATGGGTCCTTAAAGAAAGTACGCAACTCACGGAGACCGATAGACAAAAAGTAGCTGGCTCACTCTATACTAAGAATATATAAATTTCTATACACTTAGTATAGATTGCGGCAGCTATGTGTTTTCTATCTGTCACCGTGAGTTGCGAATTTTCTTCTAGGACCCATCGATATGTATATGGGATCCTGGTGGGTCTTAACATCATTTAACCCAAAGGGCCTTACGGTATTTTATAAAAATAAAGTATTTTTTTGGTAATTCATTTAGAAATAATATAAAGATATACTTCGACGACTTCCAGAAAATCAACAAGTTTTATTAAATGAATTTCCGGTTAAAACTTAGTGTTACGTTTCGAGACCAGTCTGATCTTATCACCAGACCTTATACTTATTACAATTTAGAAAGTTGGAGAAAAATTAATTGTTGCATAGCGAATCATATTGCAAAATCTAACGTGAGTGCTGATATTTATGTTTAAAAACTTCCTAAAAATAAGTTCTTAATTCTTATAATATATGACAAATTCATTATTTCATGCGAATATAAGATCTGAATATTTCAGATTGTGTACACTGAGATTTTTTTTTTTATCATTTACTTGCATGTATATACGAATTATAAAAACTGATATCATCATAATAATACAGGCTATGATATCGATATTTTGCATTTATTTATTTGTGCTTTGAGACCCAAAATAACATTATTTTTTCTTTTTAGGTAATGAAACTTTATTTCATTTGCGTTAAAAGGTAAAATTCTTCAGGTACATTGAGAGGTTATGTTATAAATATTTCTTCTACATTACAAGGATTAGAAGTTATATATTTTTTAATATTTTATACTATCTATGGCACAAATTACATTATTTTTAAACTAATTTCATTGATTTAAAAATTGTACAATTGCTTTATTTTTTACTTGCAACCTTCGATCATGGCCTTTACTTCATTTCAAATATACTTCAATCTCTTGCGCCCACTTATTCAATATGGCTGGCTGTGGTGGAGTTGCTTCCTATTGGATAACATTTTTTTTGCGCGCAGCTAGACCATGTATTCTTAGATCATGCTTCAATAGGATCTCTTTAAGATAAAGCATCAGGATCATTTTATGTAACCGAAAACGAAACCGAATTAGAAACAACGAATCCAGAATATAAAAAAAATTCAAATAAATGAGTTGAAGAAATGTATGTTTCATACCGCGAAAGGTATTTAATAAGCCCAATTTGAAGGCAAAATGTCAATTTCATAAAAGGATTTCCCTAGATTCTGCCCTACGGTCAAACATAATGCAAAAAAGGCGCAAAATTTAAAAAACGTGTAAAAACTTACAAACATTTTTTTTAAATCATGACTTATTATATTTTAATAAATTTCAGTAATATTTATAAAAATATAATGGTTTTGAGTTTTTTTGAAGTCTTTGTTCAGCACAATCATTATTTGAAATGTTGCAACTTTATTCACCAATTTCGACCCTAGGGTAGAATCTAGGGTAAAAACTCTAAAAATATCTTCAAAATTTAGAAAATACTACTGTGTTTTACCTTTAAAAAAGGCGTAAGAACTTTACAAAACGTTAATTATTTCCAGAGTTATTCCAATTATTCAAAAACATCGAAATTTGACATTTTTTTGCAATATCTTTGTATGAAATTGACATTTGGCCTTCAACTTACGCTTATTAGACGCCGCATCTTAAAACGTAAATGCCAATTCTTTTTTTATTGTGTGCTATGATTTGATCGACTTCGGGATAAGAACTCGACACTTTGGAATTTAGTGCGTACGAAAATATTTAAGTTTAACATCTACTGAACTATGGGATATAGTTAAAGTGTTAAGGTGTTTTTACATTCCCATCTCAATGAGAAGGTATTGGCTTTATGTGAAAATATGTAAGAAACAAAAAAATTTTAACAAGAACAATTGTTCATCTCAAAAAGATCTACAAATTTGTTTAAGCCCATTTTTTAATGATACGTATAGTTTTTGTTATATTCATGAAAAATAAAATTAAAATAAATTTTTTTTAAACGACACAAGATGCAATGAAACGTTTAATGGCCAAATTTTTTCGCATAAAATAAATTTACAAATTTTCTTTTGATAATTTTTTAGTTAAATACGTATTTTTCGTTTCAATCGTGAAAAATGAAATTAAAGAAACAAAGGACCCTGCACTAAATGTATGGGAAATGACTTTCGTTGGATTTGGCTGAAACTTGGTAAATGTGTAGATTACGAGGGTCTAATGAAACATCTGGAAAAAATTAAGAAAAATGGACAGTTTTTGCGCTATACGGCGCTAAGCGATCAAAATCTGGGAACACAATGAAACCCTATATATGCTGGAAGGGAGAGACGACGGCAGAGCGAGGTAAGTACCAAATGCGAGTTTGATAAAGATATATGTTGCGTGCATCCTGAAACTGCCGAACGCTAAGCGCTCAGGATTTTAATTTAATAAAACGTCACTGCTGTAAGGTCAATAATAGTGCCCCATGGAGATCATTATCAAATGAGGTTATTATCACAATGATATATATCGCTCTCTTATTTAAACGACTGAACTCTAAGCGTTCAAGATGTAGTCTTCTTAAAACAGCCGAACGCTAAGCGCTCCAGATTTGTGAACACAATGAATCCCTGTATATGCTGGAAGGAAAGAGACAAGGGCAGAGCGAGGTCAGTACCAAACACGAGCTTGATAAAGATATGTTGTGCACAGCCCAAAAATGCCGAACGCTAAGCGCTCAAGATTTTAATTTAATAAAACGTCACTGCTGCAACGTCAATAAAAGTGTCCCTCTAAGATCGATATCAAATGAGGTTATTATCACAATGATATATATCGCGCTCTTATTTAAACTACTGAACGCTAAGCGTCCAAGATTTAGTCTAAAATACAAAACATGCTTCAGTGTGCGCACATAAGATGCCAAATTCAGGTCGAAACGAAGCGCGATTATTTTAAAGATACACATCGCGCGCTTTTTAAAACAGCCGAACGCTAAGCGCTAAAAATCTATGAAAAAATAAGTCCCTATATATGCTGGAAGGGGAGAGACGACAGCAGAGCGAGGTCAGTACCAAATACGCCTTTAATAAAGATATATGTTGTGCACAGCCCGAAACTGCCGAACGCTAAGCGCTCAAGATTTTGATTTAATGAAACTTCTCATTTAATAATAATTTTTAATAAAACGCCATATGTATCTTTAAAATAATCGCGCCTCGTTTCGGCCTGACGTCGGCACCTTATTTGCGCGCACGGAAGTATGTTTTGTATTTAAGACTTCATTTTGAACGCTTAGCGTTCGGTCGTTTAGAGAAGAGCGCGATATATATTATTGTAATAATAATCCCGCTTGATATTAAGTTTAGTGGGTTACCGTTATTAAGGGGTTAGTCAAGTTTCTGGTACCCAAAAAAGGCAATTTCTACTATTTTTTTTCAAAGACAGGTTTATTTACATTGAGACAAATGTTGTGGCATTCGAATACTATATATTTTGAGAAGTCACAGTAATTTTTTCCTCATAGAATATCTGTAAATAAGCGAGTTATAGTCCATCTCCCAGAAATCTAAAAAAAAAGACGTTTTGCGGTGATCAATACTCATCATGACAGGATCATCGGAAACAAAAAATTCGAGTGTCAATAGCTAAAGGATCACTTACTTTTGTCTTTAATCGAAGCATTTAGCGATATTTAAATTTTTGACAAAATGGAGCTCGTTTAAACACGATTTTTTTGTTTGCCCAAAAAAACGTTTTTTTCGCTATAAAAAAAAATAATAATAATTTACAAAATCAAAAATCCTTCGATCAAGGACAAAAATTTAGTGCTACGAATAACTGGTCAAAATTTGGTAGCGATCGGATAAGCAGTTCTTTAGATATTGCATGTATGAACTTCGAAAACGTTGTCTTATACAAAGCGCGATTTCAAGCACGCGAAATACGTGTATCTAAAAAACAACGTTTTCGAAGTTGATGCACACCATATGTAAAGAACTGCTTACCCGATCGTCACAAAATTTTTATCAGTTATTTTTATCAGTTATTTATAACATAAACACTTTGTGTTTAAACAAAATATATTTTAATTTAGTCAATTTTTTTATATAAAAAAATTAACGATTTTTTCGCGAAATTTTTTTTTTATGATACAGTAAGTTCACCTCGATTTCCATGTAATATGAAAATTATATTTCGCAACTTACATTGAGTCGTCAACTCCAGCATCATACAGACATCCTAATAAACGCATCACATAAATAATTCGTCGATTGATTTCATATCCATACCCGACGTTCGGGCACGAAGGTATATACTGAGGTTTACATTTGTCACAAGTCAGAACTACTTTAAATCCAAGGCCTCGTTCACTTCCCACTGAAAATTTCACTTTTTCATCACATTTTGCGCATTTCACAAGGTTAGAAATTAACGAAAAAACTGATACAAAATTTATAATTCGATAGCCTATTGAACCATCTTTCGGCACAGCGTACTCTATTTGATTTTGAAATTTCTTCGATGCAGCTGACAATCCGAAAGCTTTGATCTCCGCAGTTTTTGGATTGAACACAATTTTTTCTTTATTTTTGCTCTGCTTTTGTACACTTTCGTCGATTTTCTTGCTTCTCTTCCGACCTTCGTGCGATTCATTTTGTATGTACTATCTAAGAGCGGAGGACAATAGTCGCAGCTTCTCGTAGCTACCTACTTGCTCAAAAACTGCTCGAGACGCCTTCGCTTGAGGTCGTATATCTCAGTAATTTACTCTCTGATTTCGATGGAATTTTGGCACAATATTTCTGAAATGCTATACTTTCAGAAAATGAAATTTAAAAAAAATCGATTTTTTGAAATTTTCAATCTTGACTAACCCCTTAACGTTACAGCAGTGAGGTTTTATTAAATTCAAATCTTGAGCGCTTAGCGTTCGGCAGTTTCGGGATGCGCGCAACATATATCTTTATCAAACTCGCATTTGGTACTGACCTCGCTCTGCGGTCGTCTCTCCCCTTCCAGCATATATAGGGATTCATTGTGATTCATTGCCAACGGCCATACCACGCTGAAAAACCCAGTTCTCGTCAGATCACTGAAGTTAAGCAGCGTTGGACGCGGTTAGTACTTGGATGGGTAACCATTCAAGAATACTGACATGAGTGCTGTTGGCACATCGTGGGTGTGGTGAGCCCACACTTGCAGTTATTTATAACTACAAGAAAAACCTAGAAACACTACCCGAATCGGGTAGTGTCACGCCTACCCTGAAAGGGAAATGGTTTAATGGTATATATATTGTCATTTGCGCCGTATAGCGCAAAACTGTCCATTTTTCTTAAATTTTTTCCAGATATTGCATTAGGCCCTTATAATCTATATATTTAACAAGTTTCAGCGAAATCCACCGAAAGCTATTTTATCATACATTTAGTGCGGGTTCCTTTAAATATTTGGAAAAATGAACATAATCTTTGAGCGCTTCGTTTCTCGAGGCAAGTTTAAACAAACAAAAACATTCTGTAGAGAAGTTGTGTGAAGATACAATTTTGCGTATGGAATGAAATGTTATTCTTTTTATATCCTTTGAAATCCATCTATTCCTAACATCTAGGCTGCAGCCTGCCTAATTCGCAAGACGCTCCATCGAAGAATGCAAGATTTGTTGAGCGCTTGAAGTTTAACCCTCGCAGTTTTTAAACAATAGGGTTGTTTCCAAAGTCAGATATTACTTTTCCAATGAATGCATCTTATAGTTTATAAAATTCTAATTTTAAAAGCGCGCATAAAATATTTTTTACGTATTGCTTACTATTTTTAATTTAATGTTGAAATATGAATTTTCTATCACGATGTCGATTGGAGGGACCCTCTGACGTCAAAGGGGTCGGATTTTCCACCAATCACAGCTTACGCGTCAGTGATTCTCAAGTATCTTTTTCTGTGCCGATGTTTTGTTTTGGTTATCTGCACTTCGAAAATAGAAGTCGCAAAATATTGTTTAAAAATGTCGAAGGAGGGTTTCGTAAAAGCCAATAGCGGAAATCTACCGAAAATAGATATATTTATGGTATCGGAGTATTTTAAGAGTAATTGTGACTTCGTAAGTGCAGAAATACGAGGATTGAAAATGAAACGGTTAGGTGGCCTAACCTCTTTATCATAAGTTTCGTTAGTTTCCGTCAAAGCTACATCGTCACATTGATAATTATGAGAACCTCTGAGTCACGTGTCACCCACGTGACACCAACTTGAATAAGTGTTTTCCCGCCTTCAATTTTCAATTATTTTTTCCTGTTGAATGACTTAACAGGAACAAAATTTAGAGCGCAGCTTGTGTTTAGATTAAAATTATGTATTAAAAGCTATGCCAAAAGTAAAATTTATTTTTTGTGCCACAAGTGAATATGAGAACAATGCGAAATTCCTTAGCGATCGTTTTTTGAAAGCTCAGACAATTGATGGTACGGGAGAATATCATTCCTTCATACCGATCAACAACCATCAAATCCGTTGCAAAATATATTCTGCTGCTCCTGGCATACATTCAAAAATATTTCAGATACAAAAATCTGCTCCTAAACAAAAATATTCTAAGCGGGAAAGAAAAATAATGTAGTAAACAGGAATGCCCGAGACTGCAGCATTGCAACGGTGCATTGTGTAATGAGAATGCCTGCACTGCCCGCCTAGCTGCTGCGCGGCACAAGCATTCGACTGGAATGCCTCTCTTTAAATATTAATAACTCGCGAACAAGATGAGTGTCCATCAAGTTTTTTTTTTAAATGAAAGATAAAAGAACAAGGAATATTATTTTGGAAAAAAATCAAAAATCAAAAATAGCGAAATCCGTCAAAAATCGAATCAAAAAATTTTTTTTCTTCTATATTTTATATAAAACAGCATCTTGTTTTACAAAATGTCTATAAGTTTCATCAAAATCCGAAAAAAAGTGTCGGAAATATTACAATTTAAAAAAAAGTCGACCTCAAATTTCAAAATGGCGTCACTCCCAGAATTTTCAAAATTTTTAAAAATGCTTTGGCCAAAAAACATTACCCATAAAGTACTACAACAATACTGAGTTTCATTAAAATCGATGTGGTGACTGACAAGATTGATATTTCTGACGTGGAAAGCGTCTTAAGTGACACGAATTATACAATAGCTTGGAAAATAATTGGTATATTTTGTTTGAATAAAAATTATTACTTTCCTCTTGAACAAATTATATTTAGAATACTACAGAGGGTATTGTATATGAGTTTCATTAAAGAATTCCTAAAACTATCTACTTGAACACGATTTTAAGACAAAAACAGAATCAAAATTAATTAATTAGTTGATCTGGTGTTCGAATCCCAGCGGAGTGAAAGGAGAAGATCTTTTTTTCTGAATAAATTTAATTTCAAAATTAGGTTTAGAAAAGAATTATATTATGCCATTTTTTCAAAATATGCAGTACTTAATTTTATGTGAGACTGTACTTTAAAAAAAAAACTAAGTCAATTTTCCGTGCCAGTTGTATACTTTGCTATTAAACGAGGACACGAGGGGACATTTATGCATTACAAGGTGGGGGCTACGAGGTTTCTTATATGGGAACATTGACGCTCGAAACCAGGCCAACAAAACGGATGCTCTATCTCTCTACACACAAGGCAAATAAGTAACGAACTATATCCAGGCGAACGTACTCTTTGTGCGTTTTGACATATGAACTGCTATTAACTATGGAATTCTATAAACTTGCGTTACGTTACGAGGTTGCAGCGGATGGACGGAGAAGTGCCGAGTTGTATTATCGAACTCCAACTACGATTCGACTAATATGTATTTCCAATGCAGTCCCACACATAGCTGTTGAGCAGAATCTCGTGTCACGCGTCAAGTAAACGTTACTATCAAAACCGAACAATCGTTAATAATTCCATTGCAGTCTATCTCACTGAAGCTGAGCGGAATCTCTTGTCGCGGGCAGGGCAGTCGCTATTATCGGAATCGAACAATCGTTACGAAAGAATCGTCAATCTCGAACCCGGCAATATCGTTCAGAGATTTCTTATCAAGAATAATATGTATAATTGATAAGTAACTACAATACCTAAATATGTATGGTATTATTATAAATAATAAAATAATTAAAATAATTAAATATTTTTTATTAATAAATATTTTTATTATTTGACACTTTTCATCAAAAGAGGAAAAATCTTTTTCTTCCAAAAATCTACAACGTGACTTTAAAGATCTTAGACGTATTTTAAATCAAAACTAACTCTGATTATGTTGACTTGTTTAGATTTCTCGAAACCCGGATCAGCTCACAAAAGTAACTTTCGTTTTTGTTAGCGAAAAACATTTGTAGTTGAACCTGTTATTTATATTTAGACATTATTAAATTTATCTTTTCATCAATGCACTTTGAAACAGCCTTCTATTTTGAAGGACATTTTATTTTGTTCATATAAGATCTTAATATTTCGTCTGCTGAAACTCAGATCACTGGATAATCCTTACTGAGCAGAAACCCACATTTGTGAATTTTTTCTTTGATTCTTTTCTGCAAAACCTGTAAGACATCGTCTTCTAACAATTTTCCACTTTTCATTGAAGAGTTGTCAGGAATTTTTGCACTCATAATCACTTCAACTAAAGGACCATCTTTCATTTTACAGTGAGCAACCTCGTAGGGCGTAGGCCAGCAGGTGTTGACTGCCGCGACAAGTGTTTCCAGAAATCCTGGGAAGGATTAATTAAGGGTCTAATTTTTTTCTACTTTAATTCATAATACATTTCATTCTTTAATTTCAAACTTTGATTTATCGTGAAGGATTCGGGACCAGTCGAAGGACAAGTTCGACGCAAATTTATTGGGGCCTGTTTGACCTAGTCTCTAGATTGCCACTGGCAGTTAGGGCAGTCAAAGACTGCCTTCTGGTGAACCCTGACGTAGGCCCTTGATGCAGTAACTCTGCCGTATCTGAGTTCATACCAAAGGTTTGACAACGATTGTGCAACTAGAGCTCTGAAGTTGAAAGAAGATATTCCAAGTATATTCCAAGTATATTTTATGTAGAGGTAGCAGCTCAGGAACTTGCTTTGGGCAGAAATGCTGAACCAGATGTCTATACAGGTACACGTTTTGCTTTACACCGGTCAATATACTTCTTCCAATAACACGTAACTGAGGTACAAGATTCCTCTTCACTTCTCCTATGAAGGAAAGCCACTGCATGTTTACAGCTTTCTTTTAAAAAATTAACATTTAATTTTAATTTAATTGAAATTTAAATAATATAATCCTCATTCATATTTTTTATAATATCATAAATATAAATTCCCAAAAAAAGAAAACACGTACCTATGAAAGCCGAACATTTACCCATCCATTTAGCATATGATACACATTTTACTTCCTTCCTTTCCATTTGAACGTACCCTATTGCAGCATCGCCACAATATTCAAGTGTGGCTCTAAATATATGACTATCATAACATATATTTTGAAAGAATTAATTAATAAATATTTATCAAGGATAAACTAAATACATAACTGATACAATTTATCACTAATGTTGTTTTGTTACAATAAGTTTAGGTTGTGTTTTACAATCATTAAAATTTCATTTGCATACGTATTGTATACAAACGTCGAAGCTTTCGTTCCTCGCATCTCGGCACTTGCATAGCTGTTACTTCTGTAAGTTAATTCTAATAGCTTTTCTAAATCTACCTGTGGTATATTTGTTCAATTTCGAATAACCTTCTTCTAACGTATAAAATGTTTGACATTATAAATGTCAACAAATCTTGACACCTTTAATTAAGTACACGGAGAAAATTTATTTATGAAAAATGGCTGAATTAGTTCGGTAAATCGAGGACATTACTGAATTTTGAGAAAGATTAAAGTTATTTTACGATTTAATAAAAAACGGAACTATAAAAAATAAAAAACAGTTTTATAAAATCTCAAGTTAAAAAGTGAAAATTCTGATAGGTAAGAATTGATGTAAGGCTTTTATTATTTGTATACCAGTCTATTGTAAAATAACGCAAGATAATGTAAATTTTTATTAAATAATTTATATAAAATGTACTTTCGTTTGACATTAACGATTCACTTAAAAGGAAGTATGGGTGCATGAATGTTTCCAGAGATTTCAACTTTTATTATGACAGGAATTACAGAAAAGTTTGATCAAATGAGAAGCACTAGACACGTCAAGATTCTCAAGGTTGCAGATTAAATCCAAGTCCCCCGCCGAAAATTAAAAAAAACTTAATTTATGTTAATATTGTCGGATTTCAAAAAATATCCAACTATATAGACTATCCTTTCCTCCAAATAAATATTACTTATTATGTTACTAAATAAAAGTAGAACGTATTTCAGATGAGGTGTAAAGAAAGGTGTGATTAAGAAACATCGGACGGCACTGCGAGGAGGATTTTATGCATTATATTATATGGAATAAATCCTGTGAGACCTTATTTGTTTGCATCTTTGATCCAATTTCTTAAGTTTTAAATTTATTTAATTTTTAAGGTTGTAATTTTCAACTTTAATGACTTGAAGTTTGATATTAAAAATACTGTTTAAGCCCTTGCAAAGTTTCAAAACAAAACGTTTTTAAATAATACGGTTCGTCTGTCCTACGCAGAATAACTTAAAATTAATACCCACATTATTACACAACGTCAAAGATGAAAACGTTTTCAAAACATAGAACTCTTATCTGTTTTAAATAATAGTTCTTCAAACTTGAATAATTTGAAATAAAAGATAATAAAAATCTAAGCACTCTAAATCGAAAAACTTCATATTAGTTAATCAGTTATATGTTTGACATTAAAACATACGAAACGGAATAACGTCCAATTAAAGATTCGTGAATTAAGAGACACTTTTAAATAATTTTACTTAAATTCAAATTCAAATCACGCATAAGTAGACCATGCAAAAGTTAAAAGATTGAAAATTAAATAATTTAGGGGTTTAAATTTATAAAATTTTAAATAAATAATTATCCAGTTATTATCAGTTATTACCAGTTTACACCAGTTATTATCCAGTTATTTATCTTCCTTTAGAATTGTTCAATTTTCAACGTTTCATACTTGATATTATTCAATATTAAATTCAAAAATTAAATCAAATTAATATTTTTATTTCAAATCATATTTTTAATAGAAAAATATTTGTATTCACTTCCCATAAATTTGTAAGCCGGCTTATTATTAAAATGGTATAATAAAAGAAATTCCGATGAAACGGGGATCAGATAATTTTTTGTATGGCCCTGAAGTACTCGTACTTTATAGCCCAGATTTTTCTTCGTTATTCCAAGCTTTGCTAGGGATATAATGCATTAGGATAGGTTAGGCGGTTCAAAACCCGCCGCCGCGTGTTCGATTTTTAATAGCGTTATAAGCGAGCGATTATATTATATGAGTATACTGTATTGCAATTTAATGTAGCTACTTAAGTTAAATTGTGTATATGGGGCGTTATTTCTCAAGTGTATCCACTCAAAAAGTCAAAGTTGTCCGATCTAAGTTAAACTTAGGTAAAGTGTTGTGCTATTGGATAGTAGTTCATGGGGAAAAAATTTTGTCACTCGGAGAAGTATTGACCGAGGGGGAGGGGGTTCTAATGGTCTTCTAATAGCGATGAAAAAAATTTCGTCTAGTACAGATTCGATAGGGGTTTTCACGCCCTTTCGACTGGTCCTACGCATTTTGTCAAAAAGTAAATATTTGACTTGCAAAAATGAAGGTCAAAAATAAATTTCACTTTTTTTCGAAATAAGACAGGTTTTTTCTTGTCTTAAAAAAAGCTTAGGTTTTTTCCTATAAGACTATGTAGATCAGAAAGTGGTATTAAAATTTTTAATTTATGAAAATAAGCGTTGAGTACTCCGGTACGCGCATGACGCTGGCGCTAGAGCCCCGCGGCGCAACATGGTGCCTTCATGGTATTATTTTTACGAAAAGTAATAATATATGCTAGTATATTTGATCGCTCTCTGCATTTTACAGGGTTGAGACTGCCATTATTTGAATGCCTGCATTGCGTTCACTGATGAATTTTGAAAAAATTTGCAATTTTGCAAAATCAAGTTATTGAATCAGAGGTCGGGTCGAAAAAGTGGTTTTATGGATTAAGTAAAATTAAAGCTCGGAAATTTTTGTATGCTGATGTCTGGTCTTCTATCTGCCTTTCTTTCCGCCATTCGTTTTTTTAGTGACAGTTGTTTTCACTTTGTTTTCTAATTTTCGTTTCTTCTCTTTTGGGAAGTAGTCGCATTCCGTGGCTGAGGAAAATTTCTTCAATTTAAGTCTCCCATCTTCAGTAGGTATAAATGCATGGTATTGCAAAGTCCCTTTGATTGTCACTGCAGCATCGAATCTGCTTTTCAGATCTTTAGTAGTGACTTCGTGATCTTCCTTGCTACTAAAAATGATTTCAGTTTCCTTGCAGTACTTCTTTGCCCACTGAAATAGGGATAAGGCATCTAGTATTCGATCTTCAGCGGAACATTCTAGGCTAAACCTTGCTATATTTCGTTTAACATTCCCCCCTATGCCATCACATGCTCCCTTACCATGAGCGGTAGGATGGTAATGCAACTCAGCTCGAATTCTGAAATCTGCCTTGTGAGCTAGGATATTAGGAAATTACTCTTCTTCTTAAAAAAATGCTGACCTGCTCCATTCGGAGACGTAGTAACCTTTTGGACTGCAAAATTTGCCTTAAGGGGAAACACCACTCTAGAGGCCGAAAACACGACTAACTTTGTGAATTATTTTTGATAATATTAAAGAGGGAATAGGATTTCTTTTTAAAAAGGGGTGTTTAAGCATATATTGAAGTATGGAAAAACATTTTTTTATTTACATTTTTATACAAAATAGCGCCAATGCAGCTGATTTCGCGAAATGCCTTTTTTTAAACGTCTCCACGGGCGGACGGCTTACTTGAAAAGTATGAGACCTGGAAGAAAAAACCAAAAAATTCTTTATCTATATACCATTGGCTAAGGTACTACGTAGGGTTTTTTTACGTCCAATCAATAAACGGCTACGTAATACCTTGAAGAATGTAATTATGAAGCTACTGTCAAAATTTGAAGTCGATCCGTTTGCAGATGCCCGAGTAATCTGTCCGCCCAGTTCGAAAAATGTGGTTTCAAGAAAAACGCGTTTAAAGTTTTACTAACAGAAAAATCCATGAAATCTCATTCTTACCTCTAATCACATGAGGAACCCTAATGACCTCCTGCTCCATGAGTAACCGTCCCACTTACCATTTCGACAGGTAAAAGAAATATAAAAGCGTTGGATCCGAGTGCGCCGCTGGAGCGCACAGTGCACGCTTCAAGGCGTTTCGGTGAAATCAAGATTTCGACCTGTTAACATTTTTGTTTGCAATGAGACCAAGTGCACATTGTTTTTAGGCCCCTAAAGTACATTTTTAGCTTTAAAAAAATCGACTTTTTGAAAATCCTAGAGTGGTGTTACACCTTAGGATAATTCACAATTACCTTCTGGTACTCATAAACGGCAACAGTGTCATGACTCAAATTGTCCGCTATGATTGCCATGCTTTTCTGCTTGAGTTCTCCATCTTTTACATAGTAAATAACTACTGTGAATATTGTGGCCTGATCATTATTCCCATGAAATCCTTGCGCGGAGTTTTGGAGCACAAACTTAAAGTTCTCAGCGAAATCAAATGAGATAAAGAATTAACCATTTTTCTAAGTTATCTTTAGATTTTTGAAAAATAATGACTGCTCTGTAGCAAGGAAATGATGAGTTCTTAGCTTCAGCGACGCTTAACAAAGCTCATTCACAAATTCATAAACATTCATGATCAGCGTCTTTAAAGTGCATCTGTCAGTCTGCAGCAAAGAATCAAATTTGATTTCTTCCAAATCCTCCTCATCAAAAGCTTGAATCAAATTATCTTTAATTTTAGTAATACCATGCAATTTTGGCATTCTCCTAATTGGCAGGAACTTGTCGCATCAGGGCACATAGTTAACTTTGAACAATCGCGATAACCATTTAAAATTAACTCTGGATCGTTCGTTAAATATTGCATGTTTATTTCTTTTAGCATTAACTTCACGTTTTCATGGTGAACACAATCGCATACTGTGTGAGTACCGCTACTCCCTGCCAAAACGCAATGTTTCGGTCTGAGTTGTGTGAATTTCGTGAAGCCTATTTCAATATCTTCATATTCTGACTGGAATTCTGCATACACTTCATTTAAATTGCACAAAATCAATCTTTTCTGAACAAGAACTTTCGTGTCACTCACTCGAACAGGCACACAATCCTTCATTCCAGGCATTAAGCGCCTAATGTCGTCACGCTCATAAAATTTGGATACGAGATCTTCAGTTTCAAGACTAAAAGGCCTTCCTCTTTTTGGCGTAGGCAGAGTTAAAATCCCATTGTTAGCAACTAACTTTTTCGCATTTTTAACTTGTCGTTCGGATGTCTCGAATGCGACCATTAGTTGTCTGCGACTCCAAGACTTTGGAGCAAGTGTGAGAAGTTGAATTTTCTCAGCTCTACTCGTTGGTAATTTAAACTTCTCTTTGATTTGATCTAGAACTTCAACTGCGGCCTCATGATATTTGTCATTGCATAGCGTAACATTCATCTCGAGTTTTCCGAAGGAGAAGTCTGGATCGTCATCATCATTTGACATGATTTCTTCATTTGACATGATGATTTCATTAGTTTCAACATCATCAACGTTTTCATCCGCAAGAACATCATTACGAGGCTGATCGGTGTCTTCTAAATTTGACGCTTGTATTTCTTTCAGTTTACTAAGGTCTTTCCTACATGAAGCACACATTTTTAGTTCTTCAGATAGTGTAAGAAATTGCGATCGTAAGCCTTAAAAAATACGGCGTGTATTTCGCGCCTTGTTATGATTCTCCTTCTTGAAAGGATTGAAGCATTTGTTAGTCCATTTTCTTTGATTATTTTCACCCTTTTTAGGGCCATAGCCAGTGAAAAACTGGGTTGAAAAATAGCAAAAAGAGGGTATGGTAGCTGAAGTTCGAAAACTGTTTTTTTTTAATATTCTATTTTATCTTAAAATTGATATTTTAATTTCATAAGTTGAAAAATCCAAACTACAATAAAAGTAGAATATATGACGATATTTTTGTGCCGTGGCTATTACTCAACTTTCCAGAATATTAATAAAAAAATCATATAACAAACCTGCAAAGTGACACCGTTTTGAAATCCAATTTCATAATAAAATATAAGGATGTTTAATGGTTGTCTTATACCGTAGATTTTTGTTTTCACTTTTGAGAATTTTTAGTGCTTTGTCATCTAGCGGATGAAATTTGAAACTCATCTCTGTAATGACCACTGTCTTAATTTGTTTCCTATAATAACCTGACGAGAAACAAATGAAGAACAAGTGACTTCCGAAAATACATATCCGTTGATTTTTTAAGCAGGCGTCTGATTGAAATATTTGTTATTTATCAATAAATTAGATGACGAAAGCTCATTTACACGAGCATATAGTATTATTACTTTTCGTAAAAGCAATACAATGAAGGTGTACCACGTTGTGCTACGGGCGGAACTCAAGAGCCAGCGTCATTAGCGTACTGGAGTACTCAACGCTTATTTTCATAAATTAAAATTTTAAATCCCACTTTTTAATCTACATAGTCTTATAGGAAAACCCTGAGCTTTCTTTTAAGACAAAAAAAACCTATCTTATTTTAAAAAAAGTGAAATTTATTTTTGACCTTCATTTTTGAAGGGCAAATATTTATTTTTTGAAAAAATGCGTAGCACCAATCGAAAGGGCGTGGAAAATCCTATCGAAGCTGTACTTAGACAACATTTTTTTCATCGCTATTAGAAGAGTTAAAAATCGCCGAAATAGATGATATCCACGAAAATCCCAAAACTTTCACCCTTCCCCCTCGGTCAATAGTTATCCAAATCACAAAAAATTTTCCCCATAAACTACTATCCAATAGCACAACACTTTGCCTTAGTATAACTTAAATCGGACAACTTTGACTTTTTGATTGGGTACATTTGAGAAATAACGCCCCACATGTATGAACGATATATTTATTAGCAAAAATGTTTATTTTTTTCTTCTAATGGAGCACGATATTTTACATGACTGGCATGTAGAACTCATATATTTAGAAAGGTGAGCGGCGTTATTTTCTTTTCTCGAATCTGTATTTAATAGTTCTTCTCATTTTACCTAACTGTTAGGTAATATTTATTCACTAGTTTTATTACTTCTTACTGAAGCACGAATCAAGCTATAATGAATTTTTATGAATAATTTCTATTTTCACATAAAATATTACCCTGTTTCATTCTAAATGAGTGAAAGTGAAATTTTAACAAAATGCCGTACTGTCCTCGGTTTACTGACCTAAGTTATGTAAAATTTAACGAATAAATATTCTCCGTGTAGAAATATAAAAAACCGGGACCAAATTTGTTTAAAAATACTGATTAACCAATCACTGTCAAGGACTGGCCGCATAGCTGGCGCCACACTGATCATAAAAGCGGCTATTCCCGCAAGTTTTTTTTTCTTCAACTTTAAACTTAACTTAAAAATTAATGAGACATAATATTTATTTATTTCAAGTAAAAATAAGCTCAATTTAGTGTCCTCTACGAGGTGAAATTATTAGTTTCTATATTCATGACATATGCAAATTCTCTATTTCATGACGATTAGTAAAACTCTTATTCTATACTTAGTACGAACTTGAACTTTATGAAATAAAAATTGAGCGAGTTTTTAATTTGTTATGAGAAAAAACACACCAATTATTTAAAGCCACTTTTATGCAATTTAATTATAAAAATTCGTTTTGCCGCTAACATAAGTATACGTGATAGTATAACTCCTCCAGAGGAAAATCACCCACATTTGTTGATATCCAATCGTCCAAAGTGCCGGTAATTCCGTTGAAAGAAGTCACTTTTTTAATAAAAAATTTTTGGCTGAATTTTGCACACTTTTTAAGAGTGGCAAGGGGCATATTTTATGAAATTTTAAACTTATTACGTGATTATTTAAAAAGTAATTGCATGTTTAAAAAACGCGATTTTGGACGGCTTTTTATTCTTTTCGAAGTGAACAAATAAACAAATCAGTCCGCCATTGTGTATATATTTTTGAAACCTACATTTACATATTATCTACATTTTTTTCGGTAAGACAAATGGGTTCACTGAAATAAACAAAAAACCTGTTTTTGCTTCCTTTAACGATTGTTTACATATAGAGTGGGTTGTAAGAAAGTAATGGTCACTTACAGGATTTTTTCCTACATGCCAACACTTCAAGAATCTGCAGTCAAATTTTAGGTACCAATTTTGCCAAAAAATGGCCACTTATTGCAGAGGGCGCCTGGGCCACAATACCATTCAAATATCACTGACTGAATTCATTTCAAATCGTATATTTTGATAGAAATAGCACCAAAGTGGAGCTTCTTCAGCTTGATGTCTGTGATAGGGCATCCAAAAAAGACTCGAAATTTTGAATACCTTTGGACACCTTGAACTTATTAAAATTATTTGAAACAGGAGTATCAAGTCAATTTTTATCATTTTTTCGGAAATTTCTCCTTTTCAGAGCATCCTCTATCTACAGTAGCCTGAATATGAATTTAAGTGTAAAATTGCCCGTAAAACTAAAAAAATTAATGTTCTACATATCTCTTACAATTTGAGAGATATGGCTATATCCCGTGCATCATAGATGAAAGTTATACTTATATAGGTTGAAGTAAACTTAATTTCCAGCAAATCTAAAAAAAATGTTCGATCTCATACGTTCAAAGTTACAGCGTCCTGAAAATACCCCTTTTCATTGATTTTTCTCAGTCAATGAATTTTTTCGAAACAACTTGTTTCTGGTGCAATTTTGCCTTGTATCTGAAATATTCAAAGGAAATAAAAAGTCCGAGAAATTATGAACGAAAAACATTTATTATACGGTTTATAATTGCAATGAAAGGCTTTTAAAATGAATGAAGACAATTGTATTCAAAGAGAGCCCGTTGTAACATGTCTGAGTTGTCTGGATGATTTTTAAATACTTTATACTTTGCCCAGACACTTCTGAAATTAGAGTGGACAGATTTCATTGCTTGTTGGCTAAAAAAATCCGAGTCCGCTCTGATTTTCTTCACAAAAGGGAATTTTTCCGGACGCTGTAACTTCGGACGTATGAGATGCAACATTTTTTTAGATTTGCTACAAATTAAGTGTACTTCAACTTATAAAAGTACAACTTTCATCTACGATGCACAGGAATTGAGATAATTTACAAAAAATAAAATTAAAAAAAGGTTCAAACCAATTTTGCACTAAAAAATAATTTCTTAGGGTAATATCTCCCAAACAATAATAAATAGAATATTCTTTTTTTTTAGTTTTACAGGTAATTTTACATACTTACATTCTTCTTCAGGTTACTTTAGACAGAGGATGCTCTAAAAAGGAGACATTTCCAACAAAAAACGGATTAAAACTGACTTTATGCACCTGTTTCAAATAATTTGAATAAGTTCAAGGTTTCCAAAGGTATTCAACATTTAGAGCCTTTTTGGATGCTAAATCATATACTTCAAGGCAAATATACTCCCATTTTGAAGGTATTTCTATAAAAAATACATAGAAATCTTTGAATAAAAATAAAAATTCTCTGGGGATTTTTTTCTTTTCAGTCTCCAAATGGTCGCGATGAATCACAGAAGTAAGGTTAGCAAAAATAACGAGAGGAGAAAGCCCTTTTGGTTTAAAGCCACACGAAACACATCGCGCATATTTCGGCATATTTCAACAATACCGACTTTAAAGAAAGAAGTTTCATGTAAAAGTTGTTGAAACGGGATTTGGGTTGGTTGGAAAATCGATTCACATACATTTTGCAATAAAAGGGCAAAAATCACTGAGTTACTGTGGTTTAATGAAACGTGAGAGTACGTGCGGAATTGAATTTGATAGTTTGTGCGAAGAGTTAAAGGTGTTGACCGCGGTTTTTGTGTGAGTTTGGAGGAAAGCCACTGGATTAAAGTGTGACGGCAAATAGTGAGACTATGTCGAACGAAACAGGCAATTCGGACATCGATATACTTCATGAAGGTGAGGAGACAGCACCAAGCGTTAGTGGAAACGAAGTACAGCGTGAACAGTTGACTGAGCCGAAGAACACAAAAGTAGCAGCCTCGTCGCAAAAAGGGTGACCCGGAAGGCCCGCTTGTAAAAAGAAGAGTAAGAGAGGCCATAAACGTGGCAGAAAATTGACAGACTATGACTATAATTCCTTGGCATTTTTTTAAATTACCCGAAATATTTCAAATTAAAAGTGCTTGAAAATGCCTTAGAAGTTTAAAATACCCTAAAATCTTAAAAAACCCTTCGAATTATTGAAATCTATTAAAAATTACTCGGAATCCTTGAAAATACCCTGAAATATTTGAAAATCATTCAAGACAATTCAGAGATTGGTACATTAACCCATGAGTTAATTTATTGAAAAAAAACTGACATTATTAAAAGTTACACTATAGGTACTTTAGGGACCTTAACTGAATATAGGGTACAATAGAGGAAATAGGGACCGGTCTGTGAGGCCTGCCTACTATAAAAGAACAAAAAATTGCCGACCTGATAACAGTTCTTGGCCCCACTGATTTTTTTATTAACTCAATGACCCTGGGGATTATATCCTAACATTCTCCAGAAATCACCCTTGCAGCAAGGTCAATAAACATTTAATTTAAGGAGCCTCAGAAATGTGTTCATCTGCTACTATGAAAGAACGAAAAATTTCCTAACTGATAAACGTTTTCGGCCCACTGATTTTCTCATCAACTCAATGACCCAGGAGATGACGTAACAACCTTAAGAAACTAGAGGAGGATGTCCTGACACTCTAAAGAAACCACCCGAACAGTAACATTGATTAAAATTTAATTGAAGATGTGCTGGAAATATTTTTTCCTCTCCTATTATAAAAAAAAAGAACATTTTCCGAAGTTTTTGGCTCCACTTAATTTTCATAAACCAATGACGCAGGGGATAGTGTCCTAACATCCTCCAGAAACTACCCTCACAGTAACACTGTTTGTAATTGACTTTAAGGGCTGTGAGAAATATTTGCTCATATCCAACTAGAAAAAAATCGAAGAATTTCTGAAGTGATAAAAGTTTTTGGCCCCACTGATTTTATTATCAACTCAACAACCTCAAGGGTGATGTCCTAATACCCTAAAAACCCACCCGAGCAGTAATACCAAGCGAAAATTACTTTAAGGGATGTAACAAATATTTGTACATCCCCCACTAAGAAAGAACGAATGTTTTCCGAAGTGATAAAAGTGTTTGGTCCCACTGATTTTTTCAATAACTAAATCATCCTCGCGATGATATCCTAACATCCTCCAGAAACCACCTTTGCAGTAAGGTTGATCAAAATTTACTTTAAGGGGTTTACAAAATATTTGCTTTTCCCCTACTAAGAACGAAAAAGGACCCCGCACACATCTATGGAAAATATGGTCCCAGTCAAATTGGCTGAAACTGTGGTATAACGTAGTTAATAATATCCTAATCAAATAAAGTCCTTAGACACTGGGTCAAAAAACACCAAGTTTCGAGATAGGAAGGACCAAATGTCATTTTTCATGGACGCGAGAGGAGTTCCACGGACCTTCGAGGACATGGCATGAAATTACATGTCACACGACATGGCATATGACGTTACATGAAATGGCATGAGATGACACATAGCATGACAAATGACACATGACGTTACATGAAATGGCATGAGATTACACATAGCATGACAAATGACACATAGCATGACAAATGACACATGAGATGGCATGGAATGAGATGATATGACAGATGAGATGACATTTCATGTTATGTCGTGTTATGTGCCATGTCATGTATCATATGTCATGCCATGTGTCATGTCATATCTTGTCATTTTGCGTCATGTCATGTCTCGTGTTATGTCACACATGACATGGCACATAACACGACATGACATGTCATACAACACATGACATGGCAGGACATATGACACATGACATGACACATAACACATCACATGGCACATCACATAACAAGATATGGCATGACACATCACATAACAAGATATGACATGACACACCCCATAACATGACATGACACATGGCATGACATGAAATAACACATGACACATGAAATGATATGACATGATCATGTCGTGTGTCATGTCATGTCATGCGTCATGGTATGTCATCTCATATGTCATGTCATTCCATGTCATGTGACATGTCGTTTCATGCCATGTCCTCGAGGATCCGTGGAACTCCTCTCGCGTCCATGAAAAGTGACATTTGGTCCTTCCTATCTCGAAACCTGGCTTTTTTTTACCCAGTGTCGAAGGACATTATTTGATTAGGAAATTATCAACTACATTATACCACAGTTTCAGCCAATTTGAACGGGACCATATTTTCCATACATGTGTGCAGGGTCCTTTGTGAAGTCCCTTAAAGTCAAAATATCCAATGTACGGCTAACGTTTGTTCAACGTAATTTTAAAAACCTAACATTTTTGAAGATTTAAAAATAAAAATGAACGTTTATTTGAAATTTTTTTATTTAATCTATAAATTATAAAAATTCCTATTTATATTATCGCAGGTTTCTTGATAAGAAAAGGCGTAAGTGAGTAATTTTACCCAAGCAATCAAGAAATCAAAAACTAATAATAGAAATTATGTTACTTGTAGAGAAAATTCATTAGGTAGGTTAAGAAAATAAATAACTCTTTGTCACTCTGTTCTACAAAATGCTGTTTTCATGCGAGGTGACATCAGAATTACTATAATTAATACCCATAACAACATCAACATAGAATTAGATCCAAACGGAAGAAAATACCGCCTGAAGCATGTGTGCAAACGACTTATCAGGCTTTAGAGAATTTTTGTAAAATGTTAGTATTTAATGCAAAGATAAAACATAGAGGTTAGTTTTCGCAAAATAGTGTTAATTCGACTACTTGAAGTATTATTTGAGGTTAGGGACTAATAGTGACCAGATAACGTTTAACTAATATTAGATTCGGATTGAGCGACCCCGAAAACATAGAGGTAAGCTAATTTTAGGTGTACAAATATTTTTTTCATATTTTTTACATGTCAATAATACTCATTAAACGCAATTTTTCATGATTTCAGGCGCCATATTGGAACTGCCATGTTCTTTTTTTTTGTAGTATTACCATACGGCCTTCGACAGAGTTTTGAAATACGAACGTTTTGAGCCGTATTACTTTTAAATCGATGCATACTAGTTTTAGGCAGCCCACTGTGCCAGTTGACATGAAACGTCCGACATATAATATATATATATACCCTCTATACTATATATATATATATATATATATATATATATATATATAAATATATACTCTGGGATACCAGGCGACCTCTCAGAGTATCAGCCTTATCCTTGCACGCGGGGCTCTACACGGACCGACTAGCCCTTTCCCTAGCTGCTCGTGGGAACAACAATGAAACCACCAAAACATCAAAATGTTGTAGATGCGGTTCAAGACAATCGAACGCGCAGAGCACCCGACAATGGGTCGGCAAACAATGCCGATCAGCCTAGAGTTCGGGGTGCTGAAAATAATTTAGATGGAAACACGACGACGAACCGGCGAAACGCCCACATTGAGTGGACGGATCGACTCAGGGATGACGTGCTAGACTGCTACGATGCCAGCATTATACCTGTTCGCGGAGGCTTTATGGCGCGTATGCACACTCTGTGGTGCCAGAAACACCCAGAGCTTCAGCACGTTTCGCATCAGTCTTTGCGAAATCAAGCCGACTACCTCCGGAAAAATGGATATGTACGCGGAGCGCTTCCCCAACCGCTGCTTTATCAAGCTGCAGACGAAGATGAGGAAGCAACATTGAGACCAACCGCAGAAAGCAGGCACCTTCTGAAAGATGATCGCAATTTCATTACAAGAAGGAACATTAACATGCAAGTTCCTCCTAAGCCCCAAGATCTGGCTGAAATGGATGCCTTCCTTCGTGGAGATATCTCGCAAGAGTCCGACCTCTGGACCATCAATTGCTCAGTTTATGGTGCTGCGAGAACTTTGGCTGATTCAAATCGAAGGCTGAAACCAACGATGGATCAAAAGACCAAAAGACGCTTGCATCAAATGAACAAGAAGATTGGATGGGCAAGACAGAATGCGTCCCGTGTTCAATGTGTGATTGACTACATAACATCTGGTAGACCGTTTACGGAAAGGGTTCGAAAGTTCGCCCAAGAACTAAGGATCTTGAATCACACACTAAACAAGCCAAAGCTGCTGACAATCAAGCAGCATGTTGTTGACAAAATACGGCTGTTATCTGACGCAAGGAGGAGAATACAGAAGAGGGAGAGATGGATCAGGGAGAATCAACAGTTTCTCGCTGACCCATCGCGCCTCTTCAGCGATCTACCTGTTTCTGTAAAAAATCCACCCAAGCCCAAGGAGGTAGAGACTTTTTGGAGAGAGGTGTACAAGATCCCGAAAACACTAGAGTTGAAAAAAGATACTGAAAATATCATCCGCTTCAAGGAGTTTTGCGACAACCTCATAAAATCGGAGGAGGAATGTCCATCAATCACTGCCGAAGAGGTGAAAAAAGCACTTAGAGGCACGAAGAACTTTTCCTCTGCTGGACCAGATTGTATCAAGAACTTTTGGTGGAAGAAGTTTACTTTTACACACCAACATTTGGCCCGCATATTCACCTCATATTTAAAGTCGGAGAAACCCATTCCGCAGTGGCTGGTGTTAGGACGAACTATACTCCTGCCAAAAAAAGGCAACTTGTCCAACCCAGAGAATTACAGGCCAATAACTTGTTTGAACACGCTGTATAAGATCTTTACAGCTGTCTTCAAAACAGGATTGTTCGACGAATTGAGCCTGTATGGCGAGAGATGTACGAACAACGTGGCTCGAAAAAAGGTGTAGCAGGCTGTCGAGAGAACCCGCTAATTGACAGGTGTGTTTGTAAAGACGCTGCAGCCCATCAGCGCGTCCTGTCAATGCCTGGATTGACTACCGGAAAGCTTTTGATTCAACCTCTCATAGACTTATCATCTGTCTGTTGGAAAGCTTGAAGGTACATCCACACATAGTGAGATGCATAGAGAGATTGATGCCTCTTTGGAAAACTAGATTTACTATCTCATCTGGAAATTATCGTGTGACAACGAACAACGTCACCTTCCAGAGGGGCGTCTTTCAAGGTGATACCATGAGCCCTTTGCTTTTTTGCATCACACTTTTACCTCTATCTCTCGCACTACGAAATTCTCCTGGATACCTCTGTGGCGACACTAATCAGCGCGAGCATAAGGTCACTTATGTATTTTATATGGATGACCTAAAGATCTATGCCTCTGGTAGAAGCAAACTTCAAACTGCTATAAATATTGTCAAGAACTACACAGGAGAGATTGGGATGGACTTTGGCTTGGACAAGTGTGCCAAAATTCATCTGAAGAAAGGAAAGATTACTGGCGTTCCCAAGGACCCTGAGCTTGTGGATATAAGTGTTATCAGACATCTTAATACTGGAGAGACCTATACATACCTGGGCGTGCCTCAAAACCGCATTCAGGACGTAACATCAGTGAAGGAATCTCTCCGAAGCAGATACAAGCATCTTCTTCGACAGATTTGGTCTTCTAATCTGTCGGCGTTGAACAAGGTATCTGCGACTAACATTCTTGCCGTCCCGGTTCTACTCTACTCGTTTGGGGTAGTTCAATGGACGAAGAACGAGCTTAAGGCCCTTGATGTCATAACACGTAAGACCATGCATATGCGTAAAAGCTTGCATATCAATTCGTCAGTTCCGCGATTATATATTTCACGCCGTCAAGGCGGACGCGAACTTCTGAATCTCCAGTGTCTTCATAACCGGATTGTTCTCAGTACAGCTTACATCGTTGCGAATGGCAGAGATCCTCTCCTAAAGATGGTCAGGAACCACGAGATGATTGGCGAAGGAGCGTTCCTTTACAAAGCCGCGGAGCAAGCGGCCGAGACCCTTGGCCTGAATTTTAACATCAGAAGTGAGGAGAGTGCATTACTTCATCTAGATGCTTCACTTCTAAAAACCAAAGTGAAGAAAGCAGAGGTTGAAAATTTTCACCAAGAGCTAGTCGACAAGAAAATGCACGGAAACTTTCACAGAAATGTAGAAAAACAGTCCTTGTCGAAGGAGCAAACTTTTGCTTTCCTCAAATCATCAGGGCTTAATTCAGGTACAGAGGGTTTTATTTTCGCATGCCAGGATGGTGTCATTTCCACCTTAGCATACCTTGAGCGCATTTTATGATAGGTGCAGAGCGTGTCATGCACACGCTGAGTACCTAGAACACATACTATCAGGGTGTCCGACCCACGCGGGAACGACGTATATCTATAGACATAATGTGGCCCTAAGAGTGCTTTATTGCCATCTTTGTCGCTCTTACGGTGTTGGCCGCGACCCTGCCTGCCGAATGCTCCAAAGGAGATAGAGTCGATTGTCCGAAACGAGAAGTGCCAAATTTTCTGGAACTACGATTTTCGGGCAGCAGTCTCCGTTGCGCACTCGAGGCCTGACATTGTTCTCCAAGACTTCGAGAAACGAACTATATTCGTGATCGAATTCTCGGCTCCGTCCGAATACAACATCACTGCAAAGGAGAGAGAAAAAGAGAAGAGGTATCAAGACCTTAAAAGAGAGCTACAACGACTGCACCCAAAATATTCGGTACAAGTAATTTTCCTTGTGATAGGTGCTCTCGGAGGTGCGAAACTATCACTGGTTCGTAACCTTAAAGCCATACCCGCGTGCCAAAAATATGCCAAGGCACTTGCGAGATGGATGCAGAAAGCTGTCATCCTTGGGTCGCTTCGTGTCCTCAAGACACACGAGGGTTTCGCCGGCCTGTCGTTGTGATTTTGTCGTTGCCTATGACCACCCATCTCACGGTTGTGAGACGTGGCCATAGGTGTGATTTACCGCGGTGCTACTGGGGGCTATTGACATTTTGT
>CAKNYM010025251.1:0-30371 GCA_932195095.1 Andricus curvator
ATATATTCGGTATTCGGTTTTGATTCCTTGGGATTCGAACCGAAGGTCCTATGAGAAAGCCACCGGACGCGTCCTCGGGTTGCGGATAGAGGGTCCCTGTACCAAGGGTTCCTGCTGAATATGGTTACAATAATTAATAAGCAGTCGCGGACAATTGTCCAGGGATGGTCCCGAAGGAATAACCCCTAAGCGGAGGTGTAACAACCGTGCCGAAAGCTGAATGGCACCTGGGTGAGGTGTCTCAAACGGTGACTCTGGGATACCGGGCGACCTTTCAGAGTATCAGCCTTATCCTTGCACGCGGGGCTCTACAAGGATGGACTAACCCTTTTCCCTAGCTGCTCGTGGGAACAACAATGACAACACCAAACATAGTTGTATGAAGTGCGGTTCAAAACAATCGAACGCGCAGGGCTCCCGACAATGGGTCGGACAACAATGCCGACTCCCCTAGAGTTGGGGGAGCCAATCAAGACGGAGTCAATGCGATTGACCGGCGGAATCTCGTTACTTTTGAGTGGACGGATCGACTCAGGGACGACCTGCTGGTGTGCTATGATACCAGTATGGCCCCTGAATGAAAAGGTTACATGGCGCGACTGCATGCTCTGTGGTGCGAGAAACACCCAGAGCTCTCGGATTTTTCGCAAAAACGTCTGCGAAACCGTGCCGAGGACCTCCGGAAAAGGGGTTATATAAGCGGAGCGCCTACACAACCGCAGCCAGAACAAGCCGGCAACAGAGAAAGAGAGGCGACACTGAGACCAGCCTCGAACAGGCATCCAATAGAGGGAGAACGATGCTTCAAGACCCGGAGAAACATCAACATTCAGGTTTCTCCCAAGCCCAAAGATCTGACTGAACTGGATGATGAGCTTCGTGGAGATTTTTCCGAAGAATCCGACCTCTGTACTATCAATTGTAGTGTGTACAATGCAGCGAGAACTTTGGCAGATGCAAACCGTAAAACAAAACCAACGGTTGATCATAAGACCAAAAGACGAATGCATCAACTTAGCACAAAGATAGGCTGGGCAAGACAGTACGCGTCCCGCATTCAGTGTGTAATTGACTATATAACATCTGGCAGGACTTTCACTGCCAAGGTTCGACAGTTCACGCGCGAACTGCGGATCCGTCATCACACAATCAACAAGTCAAAGCTACTGACCATCAGGCAGCATATTGTTGACAGAATACGAGTACTATCTGACGCTAGGAGAAGTCTAGAGCGGAGAGAGAGGTGGGTCAGAGAAAATCAACAGTTTTCGTCTGACCCATCTCGACTCTTCCAAGACCCTCCAGTTACTGTCGACCATCCGCCCAAACCAGAGGAGGTCGAAGCATTTTGGAGAGAAGTCTACGAAGTCCAACATCCACTTAAAGAAGGCTCAAAGAACATAAACAGCTTCAAGGAGCTGTGCAATGCCCTTATCACAGCTGAGGAGGAATGCCCACCTATCACTACCGAGGAGGTGAAAAACGTATTAAGAGGCATGAAGAACTATTCCGCTCCGGGACCAGATGGCATCAAGACCTTCTGGTAGAAGAAGTTTCCTTCAACCCACCAGCATCTGGCCCGAATTTTTACCTCATATCTAAAGTCGGAAGAGCCTATTCCGGGGTGGTTGGTGGAAGGGCGCACAGTGCTCCTGCCGAAGACGGGCAACTTAGCTGACCCTAAGAATTACAGGCCAATAACTTGTCTGAACACGCTGTATAAGATCTTCACAGCTATCCTAAATGATAGGATTGTTCGGACAATTGGACCTGTATGGCGAGAGATGTATGAACAACGTGGCTCAAAGAAAGGCGTAGCAGGATGTCGGGAGAACCTGCTCATCGATAGATGTGTCTGTAAAGACGCAGCATACTATCAGCGATTTCTATCGATGGCCTGGATTGATTACCGGAAAGCTTTCGATTCAACCTCCCATAGACTTATCATCTGTCTGTTGGAAAGCCTAAAGGTTCATCCACAAATCGTGAGGTGCATAGAGACATTAATGCCGCTTTGGAAAACCAGATTTACTATCTCATCTGGAAAACATCGTGTGATCACCAACAGTATCACCTTTCAGAGAGGTGTATTTCAGGGCGACACCATGAGCCCTCTCCTCTTTTGCCTCACATTATTGCCACTATCTCTCGCACTTCGCCATTCCGAAGGGTATCTCTGCGGCAAACCTGGAAACCGAAAGCATAAGGTCACTCATGTATTTTACATGGATGATCTTAAGATCTATGCTAGGAATCAAGAGAAACTACATCTAGCTCTGAAAATTGTCAAAGAGTACACTCAAGAGATTGGAATGGAATTCGGGTTAGACAAATGCGCCAAGGTTAATTTGAAGAAAGAAAAACTTAATGGCATCCCCGAAGATCCTGAGCTCGTTGACAGAAGCGCTATACGACACCTTTGCGCTGGAGAGACCTATACATACCTGGGCGTGCCACAGAGCCGCATTCAGGACGCGACATCTATAAAGGATACTCTCCGATGCAGATACAAACGTCTCATCCTCACCTTAAGTCTTCTGTTCCGCGACTTTACATCTCACGTCGCCTAGGTGGTCGCGGAATACTGAATCTTGAATGTCTTCACAACAGACTCATTCTGGGTACAGCACATATAGTTGCAAATGGACAAGACCCTCTTCTTAAAATGGTCAGGAAAGACGAAGAAGTGGGAAAAGGGGCGTTTCTGTACAAAGCAGCGGAGGAGGCTGCTGAAACACTCGGCCTTGACTTCAATATTAGGGGTGAGCAAAATGCATCAAATCTTATCCATCTTGAATACTCACTCCTGAAGGCCCGGATTAAGAAAGCACAGGAGAAAAACTTTCACGAACAGCTCCTCGACAAGAGGATGCACGGCATCTTCCACAGAAATGTGGAAGATCAGTCGATGTCATATGAGCTAACGTTTGCTTTCCTTAGATCACCCGGATTGAAGTCGGGCACGGAGGGCTTCATTTTGGCATGTCAAGACGGTGTCATTTCCACTCTAGCATACCGTCGCCACATTTTGAGCCAAGACATTCCCGATGATAGTTGCAGAGCGTGTCATGCACACCCCGAGCATCTAGGACACATACTATCTAATTGTCCAACTCATGCGGGAACGACCTACATCCAAAGGCACAATGCGGCACTAAGAGTGCTTTGTTACCATCTCTGTCACTCTTATGGCATTAGCCCAAATACCTCTCCGCTAAACGCTCCTAGAGAAATAGAGTCAATTGTCGAAAATGAGAGGTGCCGCACATACTGGAACTTCATATTCTCGACAATTGTTTCTGTTGCGCACTCGAGGCCTGACATAGTTCTCCTTGACTTCGAGAAACGAACCATGTTCGTTATCGAATTTTCGGCACCAGCTGACAAAAACGTCACAGCCAAGGAGAAAGAAAAGAAAGAGAGGTATAAAGACCTTATAAGGGAGTTGCGACGGTTATACCCGGAATATTCTGTTAAGCTAATCGTCTTGATCATCGGCGCTCTTGGAAGTGCCAAGGTTTCACTGGTTAATAGCCTGAAAAGCATCCCTGCGTGTCAAAAAAATGCTGAGATACTTGCGGGGGAAATGCAGAAGGCGGTCGTCTTTGGGTCGCTCCGTGTCCTCAGGGTGCACGAGACTTTTGCCGGACCATCGTATTGAGTTCGTCGCAGACTGTAACCACCTATCTCACGGTCGTGAGACGTGGTTACAGCTGAAATTTTACCGCGATTTCGCTGGCAGCGGGTGCAATTTTTCAGATTAGCACCCGCTCCCGGCGAAATCCTGCGGTTGTCCTTATGACAAACTTTTAAATATATATATATATATATATATATGTATACATATATAATTAAAAAAAAAAGTTAAAAAACCACCGCAGGGTCCCACTAAGAGCAACTGCCATCCAACAAAATGTCAATAGCCCCCAGTAGCAACGCGGCATATCACACCTATGGCCACGTCTCACAACCGTGAGATGGGTGGCTATAGGCAACGACAAAATCACAACGACAGGCTGGCGAAACCCTCGTGTGTCTTGAGGATACGAAGCGACCCAAGGATCACAGCTTTCTGCATCCATCTCGCAAGTGCCTTAGCATATTTTTGGCACGCGGGTATGGCTTTAAGGTTACGAACCAGTGATAGTTTCGTACCTCCGACAGCACCTATTACAAGGACAATTACTTGTACCGAATATTTTGGGTACAGTCGTTGTAGCTCTCTTTTAAGGTCTTGATACCTCTCCTCTTTTTCTTTCTCCTTTGCAGTGATGTTGTATTCGGACGGACCCGATAATTCGATCACGAATATAGTTCGTTTCTCGAAGTCTTGGAGAACAATGTCAGGCTTTGAGTGCGCAACGCAGACTGCTGCCCGAAAATCGTAGTTCCAAAAAATTTGGCACTTATCGTTTCGGACAATCGACTCTATCTCCTTTGGAGCGTTCGGCAGGGCAGGGTCGCGGCCAACACCGTAAGAGCGACAAAGATGGTAATAAAGCACTCTTAGGGCCGCATTATGTCTATAGATATACGTCGTTCCCGCGTGGGTCGGACACCCTGATAGTATGTGCCGTATTTTGTCAACAATATGCTGCTTGATTGTCAGCAGCTTTGACTTGTTTAGTGTGTGATTCAAGATCCTTAGTTCTTGGGCGAACTTTCGAACCCTTTCCGTAAACGGTCTACCAGATGTTATGTAGTCAATCACACATTGAACACGGGACGCATTCTGTCTTGCCCATCCAATCTTCTTGTTCAGTTGATGCAAGCGTCTTTTGGTCTTTTGATCCATCCTTGGTTTCAGCCTTCGATTTGAATCAGCCAAAGTTCTCGCAGCACCATACACTTAGCAATTAATGGTCCAGAGGTCGGACTCTTGCGAGATATCTCCACGAAGGAAGGCATCGATTTCAGCCAGATCTTGGGGCTTAGGGGAACTTGCATGTTAATTTTCCTTCTAGTAATGAAATTGCGATCATCTCTCAGAAGGTGCCTGCTTTCTGTGGTTGATCTCAATGTCGCTTTCTCATCTTCGTCTGTAGCTTGATAAAGCAGCGGTTGGGGAAGTGCTCCGCGTACATATCCATTTTTCCGGAGGTAGTCGGCTTGATTTCGCAAAGACTGATGCGAAACGTGCTGAAGCTCTGGGTGTTTCTGGCACCACAGAGTGTGCATACGCGCCATAAAGCCTCCGCGAACAGGGATAATGCTGGCATCGTAGCAGTCTAGCACGTCATCCCTGAGTCAAACCGTCCTCTCAATGTGGGCATTTCGCCAGTTCGTCATCGTGTTTCCATCTAAATTATTTTCAGCACCCCGAACTCTAGGCTGATCGGCATTGTTTGCCGACCCATTGTCGGGTGCTCTGCTCGTTCGATTGTCTTGAACCGCATCTACAACATTTTGGTGTTTTGGTGGTTTCATTGTTGTTCTTACGAGCAGCTAGGGAAAGGGTTAGTCCATCCTTGTAGAGCCCCGCGTGCAAGGATAAGGCTGATACTCTGAGCCTTTCGGCACGGTTGTTACGCCTCCGCTTAGGAGTTATTCCTTCGGGAACATCCCTGGACAATTGTCCGCGACTGCTTATTAATTATTGTAACCACATTCAGGAACCCCCTATCCGCAACCCGAGGACGCGTTCGGTGGCTTTGTCATAGGCCCTTCGGTTCTATTCCAAAGGAATCGAAACCGAAACCGAAATATATATATATATATATATGTCATAAGGACAACCGCAGGATTTCGCCGGCAGCGGATGCTAATCTGAAAAATTGCACCCGCTCCCAGCGAAATCGCGGTAAAATTTTAGCTGTAACCACGTCTCACGACCGTGAGATAGGTGGTTACAGTCTGCGACGAACTCAACACGATGATCCGGCAAAAGTCTCGTACACCCTGAGGACACGGAGCGACCCAAGGACGACCGCCTTCTGCATTTTCCCCGCAAGTGTCTCAGAATTTTGTTGACACGCAGGGATGCTTTTCAGGCTATTAAAAAGTGAAACCTTGGCACTTCCAAGAGCGCCGATGATCAAGATGATTAGCTTAACTTAATATTCCGGGTATAACCGTCGCAACTCCCTTATAAGGTCTTTATACCTCTCTTTCTTTCCTTTGTCCTTGGCTGTGACGTTTCTGTCAGCTGGTGCCGAAAATTCGATAACGAACATGGTTCGTTTCTCGAAGTCAAGGAGAACTATGTCAGGCCTCGAGTATGTGATCTATAATCGCGCAGAATTAAGTCGTTTATTTATGGAATATTGTATATGTGTTACGATTCGCCTGAAGCAATTATGTTTCTAAATATAATCAATTAAATATATAAAAATAAATGTTCCAAAGTGTTATCGTCATTCATCCCATTTACTTTGAAAAAAAATCGCTTATCATAAGTGTAATCACTTTTGAAAAATTATCTAAACTGGCTTTGGCGTATCCATGCATACTGATGCTCCATAAAAATAAACCCTTCCAGCCAAAAGACCTTGATGAATAATTATTTGGATTGTTTTTATCAAACTGATTATGTATTTTCTTGAGCTCTGAAGGCGCGTGAAGAGCGGGTTACCATTTGCTGTTCTGTTATTTTATCTTTCCTCATCTGCAGAATCGGCAGTGTGCTGATGTCACTTGGGAGCCTATTTTGCCTCGTCCTTCGAGTTCATCTATTTACTCTTGCCACGTGGCCAATCGCGTGTGACGCCCTTGCAGTTATCGCAAAATGTAGAGTTCCTTCACAGAGCATGAATCATAACGCCGTTGTGGGCGTAGTCCTCATTGCTCCCGTCAAACCCCTAAACGCTAGCGTCTGCAATCGTCGCAGCCTGTCATGCGTTGTTGTAAGTTCCGACCGTGGCCACCAGACCACGGCCGCATATAGAAGCCTTGGTTTAAGGACAGCAGAGTGGACCAATGCAAGCATTCTAGGCTCTACACAAAAGGATGCGCCTGCGCAGTCTCAGGAGATTCTTCCCAGGATCACTGAATTCAAAAATAAGCAGCAAGCGTTCAAGGACAATCTTCTAACCTGCATTCAGACTATCAAAGCTGACATTGCTAATAACTCGAATCGAATTTCTGTGCTCAAAGCTGGCTCAGAAATTGGGAAGGAAGATATAACCAAAATGAAAAAGGATGCCAATGACTTAAAATTAAAAGTGGCTACTCCTGAGCAAACGACTTTGGAAATTCATAATTTCCCTATGAAACCCAATGAAGACCTTTTTACGAACATCGAATCGATAGCTAAGGCTCTTGACGTTTCCTTTACGAGGAAAGATGTGGTCAAAATATACCGAATTATAAAGGCACCTGCGTTCACAAAATCCTCCAACCCGCCCATGATTGTTGCGAAACTCGGCAATCAACAACATACATACATACCCGATTCGGGTAGTGCTTCTAGGTGGATATTTACTACCAATGTGGGCCCACCACACCCACGACGGGCCAACAGCACGCAGTATTCCTGAACGGTCACCCATCCAAGAACTAACCGCGCCCGACAATGCTTAACTTCAGTGATCTTACGAGAACTGGTGTTTCCAGCGTGGTATCGCAATCAACAACTGAGAGATAAATTCGTTGAGAGACGTAAGGTCTTTAGAGACTTCTCTACTGAAATCATCCGGCGGCCGAGCAAAGATAAACACCCTGTTTATCTACATGAGGCCCTGTCACCTTTAAACCAGAAAATCTACGCCATTTCCCTGGGTCTCAGAACAGAGAAAATAATCAAATATCTTGGGATTGCGGGCGGAAAATTTTTTTGTCGCAGAGCGGATGGATCTCCACGAATCTACCTGGCTAATATGCAGACCGTTGAGGGACTTGAATAGCAACTACTGCTTCCTAGTATCATCCTAAGGATATATGTCAGTAAATATAATATAACTTTTCAATTAGACCGATTTCCAACTCATCTGTTAAATAAAAGTAATCCTGACTATATTGTGTTTCATTTTTTATCTGAAAGATCTATAATTGTACCGACTGCACGAGATTCCATAATAAATGCTAAGATTGTGTCTCGCTCTATTTCGGAGATTTATCCTTCTACGGTCTACTTGAATTTTCATGCTTCAGTACCACTGAAGAGTCTTTTAGATTTATATCTACACTTTCACTTCAGCAACTATTTGACTCTGCTTTACCCTATTTCTAATTACTTAATTTGGGCTATGTTGGTTATTGATCATGTTATTTCTATTACTACTATTTCTTCCTATGCGCTACCATTATTTCAGGTAACTTGCAACGTATAACTTTTCATTTTTCATTTTCAATGGATATCTTGAATAATTGGCATGTTAACTTTATAATGCTTATTGCTTTCATAATTTTCACCTTTATATGTGCCTTATTCCCTGTTTTCATCTGTAATCATGTGAACTGGATTTAGTTGGTCAACGCATTTCAAACACTTCCATATTTTACTATGCTTGAAGGTTTCTTATCACTGTCAAAATGAAAACCTTAAATATTGGTCACGTTAACGCTCAGTCTTTACTTGCCCATTTCCACGAATTTTAACATCATTTTATGTCCTCTTACTAGCATAGCATAGCCGTGTCTACGCCCTCGCTTACGCCTAACATTCCATCTAGCCTCATAGCACTTGATTATTACACACTTTTCCGCAGAGATAGAGATGAGAGAAGAGGGGGTAGTGTCTGTCTCTACATTCATGACAGCTTAAGGGGTGTACAGGTTGGAATGAATCCTCCTGCCAATTACCCTATTGCTGAATACCTTTTTATCAAGGTATCTTCGTCTCGTGACAGCATGTTGGTGGGTGTGATTTACAAACCTCATAATGCCTAAAAACAAAAAATGTAGTAGCTGATATCCCAAACAAGAAAAATTCTCATCTAAAATCAGAAACAGTTCAATTCCGCCAAAAAAGACAATTTTTGAACATGAGTTGAATTTTTAACTAAAAACTTAATTTTCAACCCAGAAAGATTTTCTAGAATCCGTCGTATGTCCTTGAAATATTTTTTATATTTCTGATACCCTGAACAAAATTCTCAAATCCTTCGAAAATTTCTGAAATTATACGAAATTCTTTGTAAATCCTTAGAAATCTCGTTGAATGCAATGAAATCTTTGAAAATACCATCAACTCTTTTAAATCTTTCAGATCCTTTGAAATCCATTGAAATTTTTTAAATCCTCAAAGTATTTGAAGGTCCTATAAAATCAGGCAGGTCTGATTAAATACCTGAAAATCTATTGAAATACTTTAAAAGACCATACATTATTTTGAAATTTTTAGAAATACTGTAAAATATTTTGAATGTTTCTGAAAATTTTTAAATATTTAAAATATTGATGGTATATTTTATGTGTAAAGAAGTGTCAATAGTATTGTCAATCCAAGGCGTGTTATTAGTATACTCGGAATTGAGTACAATATAGTAGTTATATGTTCAAATTTTTTAAACTTTAAAATAATTGTCAACTGTATTTTTCTTACAGATTTAGTTCCAAAAGAGCAGCCAACGCCAATAATAGGTCCGCGAGAACTTGTTGAGGATTATGATGTGGTGTTCCGTAATGACAGATTATTGGGAGTAATCCGGCATGGGCGAATTCACACTTCACTTTCATCGGAATGGAGTTAGTCAAAAGCTAAAACACAATCTAAAACAATATTTATTACGAGAATGTTATCTAAAACGATTTTTTAAAAATTATATAGCGTTTCAAACTTGAACATTCGAATGATGGTTTCCTTTCTTCTTAATTGGTGGTGGAGTTTAAAATTCAGATGCCCCATCACAAGACCTCACTCTGAATCCACCCCTAGGATGTTTTATGAAATAGTCAGGGAAAATGTAAAATTGGTCAGGGAAAAATGAGAGAATTTTTAAAATAAAATTTTGCGGGAACCCTGATATAATATTCTTGTCAGTGATTTATTTGACTTGTATCTACACGGAGAAAAATGGAAGGTTATTTTAGCCATGCAGATGTGCAGACAGACTATATTGCAGGGTCAACTATAGGACAGCCCTTGAAGATGGATAAAGCGATTATCCCTAGAAGGTTAAAACAAGAGGTTCAAATCGATCATCTCACAGTGTCGACTTGGCCATCTAGGACGTTCGACTCAAGCGTAATAGAAAGTCGAACCGATCATGAGAGATGGCGGAACTGATGATTATAAAGGGTCGAATCGCTCATCATAGAAGGTCGATTTGGTCATATCAGATAGGCGACTTGATCTCCTCGTACAGTCGACTTGGCCATTTTAAGGGGTCGATTTAATTATCCTACATTATCTATATTTGTTGTCCTTTTCCTACTTATTCCAGTCTCTCTCTTATAAGAGACTGGAAATTATAAAATTAAGTGGAAGCTATAAAACCTGAAAATTTATATTAAATACATGAATTCTGAAATCATTTTTTATTCTTGGTGGAGAGTGAGGTGTATGAGACATAATTTGATATGCAAAAACAGTGCACATTCACAATATATTTTTTGGAGCACGAAAGGCTAAGGACACGGCACGGTGTCACACTGAATTGTAAGATTTCAAACATTGGAATGAATTCAGAAACCAATATAGTTACGTTCTGCATGCTGAAATTGTTTGCACTCTTTCAGTTTGAAACCACACGGTGACAACAAATTGAAAGCTGAACGTCCAGTTACGCCTTATCCTAAATCCCTTGGAAGCATCAAATTTGACTTTGAAAATTCAAAAGAATAAACTTAATTCACTTTAAATCATATTCTCTTTTATGCACTTCACTCTCCACGCATATTCGAAATATCAAAAAGCAGTTTAAATTTGTTAAAAATATGTTTAAGTTCAATAAACAGCAAATGTGACGTTGAACGGCTGAATGACATTCACTCACTCCGAAATTGCTCTGAACCATGGTGATCCCAACTCTCGTATCCATTCACACTGCATCCATCGCGCCGACAACTGGATTGGTTGAGGTTGACGCGCTTATTTGAAATGATTAAATGTGAAAAGCAATTTTAAACAGCAAGTAATAAGAGTAAAGTTATTAAAAATTATACTTTGCTCACAAGAAGGACTTGTAAAGCAAAATTTAAATTATTTATTAGATTTTTTCCCTAAAAATAATTGATAGATTTTAATTTTTAATGAAAGGAATATATTTTTAACCTTAAGTATGAATTTACAATAATTCCTAATATTCTTATGCACTTTAAATTCATTATTTGTTGTGAAAATTTGACTTACACATTTATTCATTTCAAATAAACACGCCAACGGTAACTAATCAGGTTGGCCCTCCGCGATGGGTCATTTGCTCTTCCGTGAATGGTCGAAATGAGTGAAAACAAGATGATCGTATTGATCATGCCGAAAGGATACTTCGATTATCCCTGACAGTGAGTCTTACCTTCTTACAACACTCAGACTGGCCATAAAATAAGAGTCTCTCTGACTATTTCGAAAAAATTCTGAAAGGCTCTTTAGACCATCTAGAAGAATGGACTGGCTCTCTAAATTTTGATCCTCTAAATTTGACCATCCATTTTTCTCCGTGTATATTTATATTTATTTTTCAAATGTTTTTTTCTCCTGGAGATTATCTTTTTAGTTATAAAATTTATTATTTGTTTGGAAATCCAACAATTTTGTTAAAAAGTCATTCTTTTTGGATGAAAATTAAACTTTTTTTGTTGTTGAAAATTTGGGTTTTTAGTTTAAAATGTATCTATTTCAGTAGAAATTGCATCATTCTTGAGGAAAAATGCAACTGTTTAGTTGAAGATTCCTCTTTTTGCATTGAAACTTTAAGTATCTTCGTAGAAAATTTACTTCTTATTCAAAACTCATATTTTAATTTCAAAAAGGAGCGATTCCATGTCAAATCATCAGAAGAATTTCTGCTATTGTTAGTAATTTTGACGAAAATTCTAGTATCCGTTCTCTTAGGTGTTGAAAGAAAAACTCTCAAATGTTTGAAAAAATTGAAAAACTTAGGAGATATTCAAAATTGAAAATTTTGGCCCTTCTTTGTTAAACTTGCATAACTTTGGTGATTTTAATGAAATAAGGTCTATTTTTGAAATTATTTGTAATAGGACCCAGTTTAAAAAAATATGTTTTTTATATTCTTCATTTTTTGATATTTTCAGATGTCACGGCGTACGTTTTAAGTTAGTTCTCGAAAACTAATTAAGATCCCATTTTGATTTTTACATGGCTTGTAAAAAACATTGTAAGCTATCACTATAAGAAAAAAAATGAAGAAAATAAAAAGTGTTTTTTTTTTTTTTAGAAATTCATTTTAAGGATTAATTTATGAAAAATCCAACAAGTTTTTGATATCTTTTAGTTCAAAATTTTTGTTTCAAAACTGCGTAGTATCATGATTAATTGAAAAAGATATACCTGCTGTTATTTTAAATGTAAAACAAATGAATTTATATTCCCACCCAGTGGTCTCACTCTAGTTCTATTCGAGACCGTTTATTCTGAGTCTTAGTATAATACTTAAAATGAGTTCTGAAATAATACGTTTTTTTTACAGTCCGCTCAGTAGAGCCTGAACTTGGTGATATATTGACGACCATGACCAGAGTTATAAAAGCAGAATATACGGAAAAGGGATGGCAGCCTATTGGTAGACGCATGCAGTAGCGTTCGGAAGCGGATATCTCTGGCACATGTACTTCCTTGCCCAGCGGGTAATTTAAAAACTAAAATACAGTATGAAACAAATACATTATACAATTGTGCCTTGAGCGTCCAATTTTTTCTTAATTAAAGGGTATTTTGGGGCTCCGCATAAAATGTTTTTCATCCCAGATTAATTACATATATCAAACTTACTGGGCCCAGAGCCATGGCTTCATATATGCTTTTCATCAACTATATATATTGAGATATAAGGTGCCGTGAAACAATTATGTAATAATTTTTCTGAAATTTTGAACCTTTCAAATATTCCAAATATAAAAAAAAAATGAATTTGATCGAAAAATATCAATTGTTCATATACAAATAAAACTTTATTTAAAAGAATATTAATTACTATTCATTCATATCAAATGATGCACAACATGTTCTAAGCGCAACACAAATTTTCTCTCAAGAGAAAAAAAGTACAATTTGTTTATATATATTTCGTAATTTTTTTAACCAATTTTTCTATATTTTTTTTTTATATTTTGAAGAAACGTTTCCGGAATGTACCCAATACAATATATTTTGCGCCACTAATATAGGCTAAGCAACTGAGGGGTTTAAAATGAGACATTTTCTTATATGAAAAGAAATAAACTTTATATTTTTTCTTACAGAATCAAATAAAGATCAAGAGTTTGAAATAATGAAGAATCGTCGCCCACTCTATTGGCCAATGTTAACTCTGCCAAGGCTTGAAGTTAATTGCATTCTATTATGTTATTTTGCAATTAAGTAAATCTCTCCTCTATTTGAATCTACATCAACCAAAAAATTGTGTAATAACTTGTTTCAGTAAAGTCGCTAATGTTACAAATCGCGTTTTTTTATTCACCTCGCCTATTTGGCACGTTTTCCATTTCTATAACCTTCTTTGTCTTAATACTTGGGGTTGCCTACTTCCCTAAATAAATTCATATGCTTTGAATAAGAAATTGGTATTTTTTCACTATCGAGTTAATGAATATTTGAAATAAATTAATTATTAATTTTTCACTAATATTCAGTAGCTCACTTTGCTTTAATTGAGGGTTCGGATCAAAGAATGGTTCGCGCGCTCGAAAACGCGGAAAAGTATTTTGCACGCGTCTCGTGATATCCAAATTTTAGAGTTAAAAAAATTAAATTTCTGAAAATATGGACATATAGAAAAGGGCAAGACGGACATTTTTATATTCGCAGTTTTTTCGTAAGATGAATATTTTTAATAGTAAAAATGAAAAAGTGAAAAAAAATTTCCCCAAATTCAATTATTTTTCAAAACATAAATCGTCAAAACTCAGCTAAATATTATTGAAACTGTTCAAAATTTGGTGTACGCACGCAATGGACCCTAGCAATGCCTACAAAATAAAAAAAGCAATCAAAACTGCCTATTGTATAATAATAATTAATTGCAAATTGAGACCGCTCGATAAGCACATTTTTTTAGTTTCGGCAAAGGAAAGTATCGAGGAAACTTCAGAGTTGAAAGAACTTTCAGTGCGACATTTGTTCCTCACTATTGAAGTCAGATTTCTGGAAATTTTTAGATCGATTCATTAAAAATTGACGGAAATAACCATTACGTAATAAAGCACACGACGCCGTTTACGATGGCAAGCGCTTCTCAACGTTCGCTTGTACGCTCGCCGGTACTCGCCTGTAAGGGTCGCGACTTTTCAATTATAATTAAATATTTTAAAACCTGCCTCTTGTCCCCAATTTATAGAAATTCGATTGCTTTATATGTTTTTGACTCTCTTTTGTTTTCAGTGAATTAGCATTTAATTAAAAAGTAGAAAATTTCTTCCATCGCTATTTTTTACACTCTTTACTTTGTTTTCTTCTTTACAGTAATAAATAATGTAAACAAACCGTCTAGTGCCTTTGTTTTGAAATTTTAGACGCAGCGCCGTATAACGAATCCTTGGATGTTGAATGTTACTATCAAAAATTGTTCTTGAATTTATCAAATATACCATCGCAAATGAAAAATAATGAAAACGAGCATTTATTAGTCTTTATTCATCTTTATAACAAACTGAATTCTTTATTACGGTAAAGAAGAAAACAAAGTAAAGGTTGGAAAAAATTGCGAAGGAAGAAATGTTCTGCTTTTTAATTAAATGTTAATTCACTGAAAACAATAGAAAGTCAAAAACATATAAAACAGTCGAATTTCTATCAATTGGGGGCAAAAGGCAGTTTTAAAAATATTTAATTATTATTGCAAAGTCGCGATTTTTATAGGCGAGTACCGGCGGAGTACAAGCGAACGTTGAGAAGCGCTTGCCATCGTAAACGGCGTCGTGTGCTTTATTACATAATGGATATTTCCGTCAATTTTTAATGAATCGATCTAAAAATTTTCAGAAATCTTTCTTCAATAGTGAGGAACAAATGTCGCACTGAAAGTTCTTTTAAATCTGAAGTTTCCTTGATACTTATCTTTGCTGAAACTAAAAAAACGTGCTTATCGACCGGTGTCAATTTGCAATTAATTATTATTAAACAATAGGCAGTTTTGATTGCTTTTTTCATTTTGTAGGCATTGCTAGGGTACATTGCGTGCGTATACCAAATTTTAAACAGTTTCAATAATATTTAGCTGAGTTTTGACGATTTATGTTTCAAAAAATAATTGAATTTGGGAAAATTTTTTTTCACTTTTTCATTTTTACTACTGGAGATATTCATCTTACATAAAAACTGCGGATATAAAGAAGTTTCGTCTTGTCCTTTTCTATATGTCCATATTTTTGAAAAATTAAATTTTTTTAACTTTTAAATTTGGATATCACGAGACGCCTGGACAATACTTTTTCAAGTTTTCGAGCGCGCGACCCATTCTTTGATCCGAACCCTCAATTATTTCTTTAGTAATTAGCAGAATTTAACTAATTTAGATTTAGAGAGATAGGAAGGCTTGTGTTAGGAACTGACACTAGCATACGATATGCAGTGAAGTTTCATCATCCCTGCTACATTTGTTGCACTCTGTCGTGGCGCTGAACCCCATTGTGTACATGGGATAGTGCAAGTGGTTGTGCCCTGTGAAAATCTGAAGCACTATTCTTAGGTCTTTCTTGGGTAATATTACGACTTTCCTCGCTCTGTCCATCCTGCACGCATAGCTCAAGATTGCTTTTGCCTCTCAGCTTCTCTGGATTTGTATCCAGTTTTCTCGATTTTTTGACTGGATCCAGCATTCAATGGCAAGCTCGATGCAGAAACCCCTAAGTATCGGTTCCGGGACTATGTACTCAATTGACGTAGCAATTTTACCAGCTGGTCCACTTTTGATACGCCCTTGACCCCTGCTTGGCCAAGAACCCATATAAGGGACACGTGGTTTTTTTCTGCAAGTTGATTTAATGCCCTTTACATTTCTAAGCAAGCTCTGACTTATGCCTGGTTTTTAACTGCATTTAATGTCGCTTGGCTGTTTGAGGAGATTGTGATCTGCCTGCCAGTAGCGTTTTGCTCTATTAATGTTTCAGCGCAGCGGAGGACGGCCAGGACCTCCGCCTGAAAGACAGTTGCATGCAGCCCAAGTGGGATCGTCATCCTCCTTTTTCCTGTGCTGTCATATATTCCTGCTTCTGCCCCCGCCCATTTTTTGGAGTCGTCTTTGTACCAGATTTCTTCTTGGAAGAATGGGTTACCATTTGCTTTCCATATATCTCTGCTTGGGATGCCAACGTGAAAAGTCTTGGCGAAATTAAAGCGTTGTGTTAGTCTGCCATGCCTTATTCTACAATTGGTAGTGCACTGATGTCACCTGGGAGCCAAACCGTACTCCAAGTCCATCTATTTGCTGATGCCAGGCGGCCCATCGCTTGAACGACTCTGGGTGTTTTCGCAACGTGTAGGAACTCTTTATAGAGCATGTATCCTATCGCCGCTGTGAAGTAAGTTCTCATTGCCACACCCGTAATCGCTAGCGTTTGTAATCGACGCAGCTTGTCTTGCATCGTTTTCAGTTTGACGCGTGGCCATCAGACCCCGGCCGCGTGTACAAGCCTTGGTTTATGGACAGCAAAGTAGGGCTATGCAAGCTTTTTTGGCCCTAGACCCCATGCCAAACCAAAGGCTTTTCTGAAAATCCAAAATGTAATGACACATTTTCAGCATTGGTTCTCCAGATGCTTTGCTGAGTTCAGTTTGCTATCTGGCATTACTCCTAGATATTTAACTGAGTCTATGATCATCAGCCTGTTACCACGGAATGCAGAGGCGACAACTTTCGACACTATACTTTCTCGTAAAATCCTTACTATTTAGGTTGCTAGCTGGTCTGGCATGCCACACCTTAAAGCCTTCCGACAGATGACTACGGTAACATGTTAAGCAGTTTGTACAATATTTTCATTAGAACTAAAGATAATGAAAGGTCGTGAATTTTTTCAGATTTTTCGTATTATTTTTTCAATAAAAACAATGCTATAAATTTCACTGTCGTTAAAAGCTATCAAATTCCCTTACTTTTTATTAGATTTTTAGGTCCAAGCTTCTGGTAAATGAATTTTGTAGGCTGTTCCACGAGTATCTAGAGTAATAAAGAAAACTTCCTGCAGAGCCCTGATTGCAGGGAGAGAGTCTACATACTAAAGTATTTGACCTAGTCCGCCTCGACTGAGAGGGGCACACCGGAGGGTTGAAGGATTTGATAATCGTGGTGACATTCAGCCCTTGAACCGAAGATGACTTCATAGCTTGGGATGATGAGAACTCGCGCCCCCGATATTCCAGGGGCCTTTTATATTACCCCCTGGCAGGATCGCCCCTTAGTTTAAATCCCGCACACTATAGTCCGTCAGCTTCCCAGACTAGCCACACCTTGCGATGCAGTCCCTCTGGTTCACAATCTCCAGGTCTTTAGTCCGATTAGACCCTTAAGCCCTCTCACCAGCTACAAGGCCACGTGATTTCGAGAGTATTTTTATTTTACAACAATTCTAATTTCAGCTTCTCAAAGTATATACTGTACTGTAACGTGGCATTTGGCCACTCATACTCATATTCAATTTCAATTTCAATCACTTGAATAAATTTCAATGTGAACTTTTATATCATTTGATAAAACTATCCTAGGAAACTGGATTCGGAGGTAATGGGTCCCATACCAACTGACAAGCCTGTCGGAGTTGTTCGATCAGGGAATGTTCTAGTTGATTAATACCGCACTCATGAATTACACACATTCTTTTGTTTCTTCTTTACATATGACCCGAGGAGCCGAAGGGCTCAACACTCTCACACACGCCACAAGTCACCAGGAATAAGCAACCGAGTCACTACACTCACACATGTCATATTCTACACGAGTCCACGACATTTTGATACCGGAGAACAGGACCCTGGCTGCTTACATGGAGGGGAGTCCCGTGCGATCAAGAACAGCCAGGGAGACGACGTCCAGGTTCTCGGGGCGACGACGTAAACAAACCGGTAAACAAACAAAACGTTGCCGAGTGCGCGGCGATGTTGACAGGCCGTAGACTAGAGAGGTTCAGACCACGTGGTTGATCTGGTTCTTTCCGCGCGCCACCTCGCACTGTTCATTGTACACAAATTATCTCTCTCTATCTCTCTCTGTCCGCGTGATCGGTCACCTGCGTGTGACATAACGCGTGTTCGCGGATTCGTTGAGACGAGCATCTTAGCAAAACTAACTCTTGGACGCTCACGCAGTAAGCCGCTTTCGTTGTTTCTTGGAGTTCCGACTTTTAAAAAAGGAATGACACTGGGACGTGGTTCCCTACGGGGTCGGCGAGAAATCGCAAGTGAGGTTGAATCCACATAATTTCTCGCTCCCAACATCCTTTGTTTTCTCGTTATGATAATTTCTATTCATGACTCATAGTGAGCAATAGAAGCCAAAATTAAGAGTCGCCAGCAATGGTTGACCGGTGACGATTTGCTAATGTTGTGCTAATACCTAATGGCTCAAGAAAAAATGCATTCCGCGATTTTATTTTTGCATCGGGTCAGTGATGCTGGCCTTGAAAATTCGACCATGCGTTCTCGCAAAATGGCCGTAATTGTATAGGCAAACTCCGTTCGGGAACAGACGGCATCATGGGCGTGCTCCACTGTTTGATTCCGTACCCCAATTGATGTAATTCATATTACTAGCTGACCACCCATAAATGAACCTCGGAGTATTGTCTCGCATTAGTTACTTTAATTTCAACTCGAAATCGAGAATCTCAAATGGTGAGGCTGATCCTGACCAGTTAGTGTGATGTGTCATGAGGACCGTTTAGGTCGGGTAAGAATGGCCGGACAATGTTTGCGTCTCGCGGGGTCATTCGTGTTACGACCGTCGCGCTGATTTCTCTTGCTAATTCGAAAAACGCGGGTCCTCGCAAATTGGCCACGCGGCCTTGACGGTCAATCCTGGCCATCCCCCATCTCCGCTTCCCTTACTGCTGAACTAGTCAGGCCCAGTCACTCTAATTTTACTAGAAAACTAGCTGGCGCTCAACGGTTTTTAAAATTAAAGGTAGATTTTAAATTATCAATTCTAGTAAATTCAAAAAATATAATCAAAAATAGGGTCATTAGATAATAACCTAATTGAATGAAAAGGTTTCAGTAAAGAACTGATTATTTGACATAACATTAATGAATTTTTTAATATACTTTTCTATATTATTCATTAAATTAAATTAAAGTATACAAGTTTGGTGAATTCACGTGATATACTTTGCGTTTTAATGCCTAAACCTGATAATCGGATTCTAGAACATTTCGAAGGTTAATAATTATTATTTTTTAAAACAACGTATCAATTTTTTTAAACCATTTTGTTTGACATAACTCAAGTCGCTTGATTTAGTGCTCATAATAAATTATACGTAATTCTTAAAATTCATCGAGGTATACAAATTATAAATGGAAGAAGAAAAACCCTTTTTTCTATTGATATGAGTCACAATAAGCGTAAGAATAATAATAAGCAAGTTCAAGAAGTCCCTAATGTAAAATTTCAATTTGAAAAAAAATCTTATTACAAATATTTTATTTAAGTCATTCAAAATATTTGTTACGGCGAAATAATGATTTGATTAAACAATAATGGTAATGATAATCTTGGATAAATAAAGACACATTGAATGTAATTAGCTTTTCGCATCTAAAGCATATTCAATAATCTTCCATTATGAGCCAATTTAAACGTGTATATTCAACTTTTATGCTATAAAGTCTATTTAAAACTGTTTTGTTACCGGATGCCATAAAACTCAAGGACATTTAAAAAGTAATTATAACTTTGAAGCTATAATTGAAAACGAGAAAAAAGCGTTAGTTTTGTAATTTTTTAATTAATTCTGAAAGAATAAGTGTATTTAAAAAATAGATCATAGGCTTTATTTAAAAAGATGTAAGGCCATAAATGTGACAAAGCGTAGTCAGGCACACTAGAGTGATAAAAAAAACCAAAGTACGAATTTCTTTTGGGATAATGGCTTATTTTGTGAGGTTTCAAAAAAAAAGAAAATGTATTTTTTTTCTTTTTCGATCAGAACAGTTGAATTTTTACCCAAAAAAGATTAATTTGCAACAAAAAGATGAATTCTTAACAGAAAATGTAATAATTGATATTGACAAAAATATTTCGACAAAGTAGTTGAATTTTCAAGAAAAGAGTTGAAATTTCAACAAAATAATGAAATTAGCCGAAAAGTAGTTTAATTTTTTTCCTACAAAGATGAATTGTCAACAAGAAACGCTATAGTTGATATTTCAACTTGAAGAGATGCATTTTCAAATAAAGTGATGACTTTTCCAACTGAAAAGACGAATCTTAAACGAAAATGCGAACTGTTCAACTTTTAAGCCAAAAGAGAAAATTTGTTCAAAAAAGGTGAATTTTCAACCCAAAAATATCAGTTTTCAAAAAAATGTAATAGTTACATTTCCACTTGAAAAGGTTAATTTCAAAAGGAACAAAAAAAACGAGTTTCCAACAAGACACTTAAATCATTAACGAAAGAGAGTTGAGTAATAAATTAAAAATAAAGACGTTACAACGAATTGTTTAACTTTTGTCAAACAACATAAAAAATCCTTCAATCTCGCCCCCCTCCGCTTCCGCAAACAAAAAACTTTACGCAATATAGGCACGGACCTTATCTAAAAATCTTCGTTTTAATTACCACCAACCGGAGCCAACCGCTACCTGGGGTTGAATCTCTACAATAATTTGTTTCATTATGAATATTTTTGAGTGTTTTTCTAATAAAGGCAAAACAAGTTTTACCTCATTTTGTCGAAATTTAAGGAATGTATGCTTTTCTGGACTATTCCTTTTCCTGGTTGTAAAATGTAATAATCTAATTCGATTGGTTCAGAATCAACCACAAAATTTAAATTATATATTTGTTTTCTCTAGCAACTTCATGCTCAGGTTTTTCTGAAAGGCATGCAAGTTTTAAGAGCATTCGCATTTTTTTAAATAGGTAATAATTATATATATTCCCTATTGGGTTCAAGGACATGATTTTTTGTTCCAGTACACATCTTTCTAAAATTTAAAATAATTTTCTTCATTTTGAACCTTATTTTAGTTGAATAAAAACAATGATGTTAAACGAGCGGTTTCATCATATATAGACAAATATTTGTCTGATTGTGCGTCACTTCCTAAGGCACAACCTATTTACAAGAAATTGCTGTGGTGATGAAATAAGAAGAATTATTTGCACACTTTATCTATTTTCCCTTGGTTTATTCCCCTGATTTTTGTACAATTCCTGTATTGAAATGCTAGAATATTACTATTTTATCAGAGAAACAATTGGAAACTCAAAATATAACTCATTTCTCGTGTTTTCAACGAAATCTTTTTAAACTTTTTCATATCCAGAAGCTTGGCTTCAGAGACACGATAATCCGAAGAAAATAAAATTTTGAAAAAGTAAAAATGGGCGTGATATCAAAATAAATAATATAATATTAGTAAATAATAATGCAGCAAGTGACATTTCCTTTAGAGGTTATTTTACTATGAGCGTATGCATCAAAATAGTCTCTATAGCAAATTTCACAAGTTTTTTTCTTTGTACATCAAATAATTTGGGTTCAGTTTTTAATGGTGTTCAGCAAATAAGGATCTTTTTTTATATTTATTTGATTGCCTCTACTGTGTGACAAAAATATTCTTCAATATTAACTTTTACATTTAAATCTGCATGTATTGAATGTTTGCGACGACTTTAAAGTAATTTTTTAAATAAGAATATTTGATTAAGGTATTTTTAGTAAATAAATAATATATATATATATATATATATATATATGTATATATATATATGTATAGACTGTACGTTGTCACCTCAAAAATATATATACACTAGACGTTGTCGCCTCATATATAACGTTGTCACCTCCGAAAACGGAGGTGACAACGTTTTGCCTATTTTTCGATGTAAATCCATTTTAGATGGACTTTTATTGCATTTGGCGAAAAAACGTTCGGAGGTGACAACGTTCATCCTTTATCAGCAGTATCGCCTACCTAGTTCGGGTATATATCACCGGCGCTAGTGTCGCCATACCAGCAGATACAAGCTGTACGTTCTCACCTCCAGCATATATAACTCCAATCACAGGTAAGAGGCACACCTTCCCACCTCCGTGATTTGGCAACACTGCATTTACTCTCAGTGAATCAGCAGGTGCCTTTCGCCGGCCGAAATTTGAAAACTGTCAAATAGTAAGATTCGATCGTGAATATAAAAGCTTGAAAATGGTTCAATTTTTATAAAAATGAGTATCTTTATGTTTTTGAGGCCACTGAATTTAAATTTGGTATCAGAATTCCGAAATTCACAATGTTTGATACCAAAATTTGAAAATCGTTGAATTTGTATGCAAATGAGTATTTGTAAGTTTTTTAGGTCGCTGAGTCCGAATTTGTTATCAGACTTCAAGAATTGAAAATGAAGGATATAATATCGCAAATAAAATTTTTTTTAAGAAGTTTGAATTTGATGAAAATTAGTATTTATACGTTTTCAGGGTAGCTGAAGAGAAATTTTGCTCTAAAATTTGCAAGTTTTAAAATTCTAGAGATTTTTTGGGGCTGCTGAATACAAATGTGAAAGTAAATTTTTTCAACTGTTTTTTTTAATTAATCTGTTTCACTTGAAATTTTAAGTTCTTTTTTTCTTGTTGAGAATTAATTTTCTTGACTGAAAATGTTACTGCTTGGTTGAAAATTATTCCGTTTTGGTTGAGGATTCAGCTGTTTTGTTCAAAATTGGTGGTTTTTTAATTTAATTCAACTATTTTTGTCTTCAAAATAAAATCTCTTTTGGCTGAAATACGACCTATCCAACATATGTCAACAGCATATTTCATTAGGAATACATTTTTTGCAGAAAAATCAACTACTTGGTTTAAAGTTGAACTACATTGTAAATAATGAATTTTTTGGTTGAACATACATGGTTTTAATTTGAAATTCACCTAGTTGGTCGTAAATGAACAGTTATGTAAAAAATTCGTCTTTTTTGCTAACAGCTTGAGAATTTATGGTTTTTTGAAAATTCATGTTTTTGATTGATAATTGAACTATTAATTTGAAAATGTGACTATTTTGTTAGAATTCCGTTTATTGTATGTGGACAATTCAAGTATTTTGTTATAAATGTACTGTTTTCTTAAAAATTAATAATTTTGGTTTATTCATTTGAAAATGTAACTATTTGGTTGAAAATTCTTTTTTTTTCAATTAACTTTTTGAACTGAAAATTTAGTTATTTCACGTTTGGTTCAAAATGTATCCCTCACAAATTTATGATTCAACTTTTTGATCGACAATTAATTTTTTTTGAAAATTCGTCTTTTTGTTATATGTAACATTATTCTTGTTTGTTAAAAAATCATCCTTTTTTTTGAGGATGCAACTATTTTGTCAAGAATTTGTAATTTTCCATTGGAGTTAACTGGTTGATAATTTGCTTTTTTCCGTTCAAAATATGTTTCTTCAACTGAAAATTTAATTATTCCATCTTTCGTTGAGAATTTATCTTTTCCAGTTAAAAATTTAATCATTTGGTCGTAAATTAAATTTTTCGTTGAGAATTAACATTTTTCGTTCAAAATTGAACTACTTTTTTCAAAATATCTATTTTTTTTTAAATTCTTTTGTTTTTGTGGAAGAACAATTTTTTTATCTAAAAAGTTTCACTCCACTTTTGGTTGAAAATGTATCTCTTATAAGTTAAACATTCAACTATTTTGTCGTAAATGAACTTTTTTCTTAAAATTTCATATTTTTGGTTGAACATTAAACTATTTATTTCATAACGTGACTATTTGGTTGGAAATTAATTTTTCTTTTAATGATTTTTTTATCTGCAAAATTATTTATTCCACTTTTGGTTGAAAATTTATCTCTTTATCAGTTAAAAATTCTGCTATTTGGTCGTTAATTACCTTTTATGTTGAGAAGTCATATTTTTTGCTGAAAATTAAACTTTTTTCGCAAATGTAAGTATTTTGTTGGAAATTCTTTTTTTTTAACTTGATTTTCTTATCTGAAAATATAATTATTGCACTTTTGGTTGTAAATGTAGCCCTCATATTAAACAGTAGCTCTAATTGTGATTCAACTATTTGGTAGAAAATTCATGTATTTTCTTGAAAATTCTTTCTCTTGGTTTTAACATTAACCTTGTTTGTTGGAAATTCATCATTTTGTTTGAGGATTCTACTATTTCGTCAAAAATCCGTAATTTTTCATTGGATGCAACTGGTTGATAATTCTTCTTTTTTGTTGAAAATTAATTTTTGTGAATTCAAATTTCAACTATTTGTAGCAAATTGACTTGTCTTTCAATTTCAATTTTCAAAATTCATCTTCTATGGAAGAAAAGTAATTTTACATGGTTGAAAATTCATCTTTTTTGGCTGAAAATAATCTTGTTGGTTCAAGTTCGTCTTTTTGGCATGAAAATTCAACTCTTTGGCTTAAAATGCAACTACTCAATTTTTTTGACGATAATGTTGGCACTTAATGTATCGATAAGGATTACCATATCATTTTTTTATCTGAACTTGCTCCTTTTGGTGAAAAATATGAGCATAATTTTTCTTTCAGAATTCGCATTAAAAATATTGATACATTCACAATTATTTTAAAAAACTAAGAGTCGTATCGGAAAACGAAAAACACCTCTAGATTCGTCTCCGAAATATCTAGATGCCGTATTTTTTCGTTCTTTGTTTAAACAATTTTCAAACAATCACATTATTTTCTATAGTTCTACAATTGTTATAAACAAAGTAATTGTCGGAATTAAAAATGGACAATACTATTGCATTCCTTTCGAAAATATCTCGATGCGACTTTTTTTTCTAAGCATTGGTTGAAAAATGAGGTCATATGTTGCTTAGCGTACATTTGCTGTGTGCCTGTAGATATGTATTTGAAACATGCAGGCTTTTTCATTTCAGATTAAACCATTTTTAATTCGGAATAAACATAAAAGGTCGTTCAAGTATTACTGCATTTTGAAATTCTTCAAAGTGAAAATGTACGCTCATAAATAAAGACCTGAAATATCATTTTTTTCAAAGTATATGCTTTCAAAATATATTTTATTATAATTATTTTTTCTTAAAATTTTTCACCAAATTATATTTGACAAATTCATACTTTTGAATTTGATAAATTTTTTGCACGGTAGAGGTTTTTGTTGGGGCTTTATTTTTTGAAATATTTCTCTCCATAATCAATTTGAGAATGTATTAAAAATAGAACAAATTATGAATCGAGGCCTTTAAAATCAGAATAACTGGACAATCGTCCAACATCTGGAATGACAATGAAGTTGAATAAACAAACAAAAATATGTTTATAAGAACCTAGTAATATAAGAAGACTCTGAATTTTTATAATGATTTTGTTATTCAAATTGATTTTACGGGTCTTCAAAGTTGAAAAGCTTCGAATTTTAGAGTAATAAATTAGATCGAAAATTTCCTAACTGAAACCAAAACTGACAAGAGATTAATTTTATTGTTCGAGAACTCCGGAATTATATTAGTGTAGTAGCACTATTTATAATGTCCAGTTTCAATAGCTCAGGTACACCCACCTCATCACCTAGTCTACACCCCACCGGTTGCTCTTCTGAGCTCTCTTTCGCCGACCCTTACCTGCAGGTGGTCCTTTGTACTAATGAGGAGTGAAATACGTAACATGATTTTTTTTAATTTTACAATTAATAATTTAATAATATTATATTAGGAATCTATGTTTTTCGGCGATTCCAACGATATGTCACTTATGGTAAATAGTCAAAAATTAGAATCTTTCCAATCCACCCCGTGTTGGAGCAACCTTCGTCGAAATCAAATTTAGGACGTCCGAAAAATATTTTAATTATCACTTTTCTTCAACTTATTTGTCACATGAATATATGAAATCATTTCACTTTTATTTCGAAATGTAATTTCAAACACTCAAAAGTAAGAAAAATGTGATATTTTACACAAGTTTCAAGTCCATATCTGTGGCAAACTTCAATGTCGTGAAAAGTAGACTAGTGGAAATAGCTAATCAATTAACAAAAATTCCGAAGGTCTTCAGAAAAATTCTATGTTTTTTTTCATATGTTGAACATAAAATAAAATTTTGCATAACGTCATCGGGTCGGCAATTTGTTTAAAACAATTAAATTGCAAAACTTTCCCCTCATTGTTCCACGAAAATTCAAAACATTTTGCAAACTTGAGTGAATAATTATACTCAAGTCTCTATCCTGTATCAAATTTGCAAAACGTTCATGATGCGGCCACGTTATTAATTATAAACAAATTAATATTTTGTTAATCTCTCCTGAGCGAAAATACCAAAGATTTTTCAAAATGTTGTTTCTGCTTTTATCCGTTGAGAAAAGACTATTGTATGATTTGCAAAACTAAATACATTTCGCAAATTATCGTTTTTCAAGTTGTTACATTTTTTGCCATTCGACTCCTAAAATTTCAGCGGAAATTCCGAATGTTGCGTTTTGAGGTACCAATTGTTAGAGAGGCTGGGATCTGAAAATTATGAAATTTGAAAAACGTTGCTCGGCCGGCAATAGTGATTCATTCGAGCGACACGATCCGAGAAACGACCAAAAATTTTTTTGTTCATCGCCTTGACAATCGAGCTGTCATCTCATATCGTCTCGTTAAAACGAACTTCTTGTCAAATCGATCGATCTGACCGAACAACCGAGAAGCTCGTTTCCAAAATTTTTAATATTGCTATATTTAAATGAATATAAATAGAAAATGAGTTTATGGACGTAAGAAAGGCCTTTTCTCAAGGTTAAAGCTAACTTTTACCTTCATACCTGAGCGATATTAAAAAAAAATACAATTTTGTTCCATAAAATACATCAGACTAATGGACTAGAGAAACTTCATCAAATTTTTCTTTAAATTAAAAAAATCTAAAAAGTCTTTGAAGTTTCATAGCTTTAGAATTTATATTTTCTATGAAAAAAAGTTTATTCCGAACATATTTTTATACTGAGGTCCAACTATCTACAGTGAAAGATATCTTTGAAACATTTTTTGTAGCGTTTTGATTACGGCTTCTTGCATATCCTTGGAAGTTGAGGAAATCATTGATCTCATGGCATTGTGAAGTGAAGTCACGAAATCGGTTTAAGACAAAATATGTTCTTTTTTATGTTGTTTTTAAGGAATTTTAGTTGACTCATATTTTGCTATTTGAACAAAAAAATGTTTTGACTAAGTTATGAGTATTACAAATTTTTAAGGTGGTAATGTATTTTACAAAAAAAAATCGTTGCCGTTTTTCTGAAACTCTTCAACCTTCATTTTCTCAACAAGGCCACCTTTTTATTTTTTCTTGATTTTCTTTCTAAGTTGGTATTAATAGGGTACATTTATCGAAAAAATCATTTATCTCGTGCCTACATCTTAAAGAAGAGAAAATTGAGTTTATTTCAATAGAAAATAAGAATTCGTATTTTTTCAGTAACGAAACGATATTTGAAAAAGTGAAGTTCTTCCACTTGAAAATTGTAAAAAAAAGTTTGCAAACACTTTTCTTCTCTGGCCTCTTTTTCTGGAAATTTTCGCTAAAAATGCAATAAATTCGGTTACAACTGTCTTTTTCTTGTAACAATGCAATTTTTTAATACTTCGTAAACAAAATTTTTTCAACTTATAGATTTACACATTACATTTTTTTAGAAAATATTACAAAATATAATGTTTTAATTGCTCCAATTGAATTTAATTTAAAAAAAAACAATTGTAGCCCATTGGATTAAAATAATATTATATCAACATGACCAGTGAGAATTTTTTAATTGTTTTAATGTCATTCAATTAAGAAAAATACGACTACAGCCGATTTGAATAATAATAACTTGAGCGAACATTTTGAAAAAGAGGCAAGATGAAGAAAAGGTCTAAGAAACTATTTTTCCTAATTTTTCAAGTGGCACAACTAAATATTATGTTTCGAAACGATTTTGTGACTTCAGCATGCACGCTTTACAGCCTTTCCGATTTAGAATGTATTCGGTCTAAATGCTACTTTATTTTGTTGTTAAATTTATAAAAAGTAACATTTTTCATCTTGAGAGACTGAATTTCCTTTTTGCTTCCTCGTAGAGGAAGCTTTGTAATGGTAACATTTTCCAAAAATTTTAAATTAATTCTATTTAAGCCTCCCTAATTTATTTATCTAATACAATGTTCTAAGCAATTGTCCGGATGTGTGTGTAAGGATGTGTGTGCGGATGTCACGCTTTTTTGTGAACACGATAACTAGAAAACGGTTGCAGATAATTCGATGAAATATGGAGGGCTTATTTTCCTCACTAATATCTTGAAACTGACCAAAGGATTTTTAAAAATATATATTGCATTCTTTTTAGCATTCAATAATATGTTAAAAATCGGATTTTCATAGTAAATAGTATATTGTGCTACAAGTTGAAAAAGCGAGAGATTTAAAACGAGTGTGAAGTTAGCTACCCGAGCGGAGCGAGGGTGGCTATCACACGAGTTTTAAATCGTCGCTTTTTCAATGTGTGGGACACGATAGTTTTTCTATAATTTGTTAAAAAGTGCTAGCTTTTGTTTACCTGTTTTTTGTGTAAAAAGAAGGCGATTTTTTGTCGATTGACGCAACAATGACAATGGCAATTATCAAAACCATGGCAATAATATGGCAGTAATAATAAGCTGGTTCTCACAATTGAATAGTTGGCCCATAAAGTTGAGGGCTTCAAAACTTCCGATTTTTCGTGAAAAAACCAAGCACAGTATTTTCGGAGAAACTGACGGTGTTTTTTTGCTTTTGCCAAGTGACAAAAGTACATACAAAATACACAACTCGAGAATTTTCAGGAAATTGATTTTAGGTTAGGGACGACAGTCGGAAAATAGAATGAAGTTGGCTGCGCACGATGCACGAGTCCACCCGAGGCAGCACGAACCCACCCGAAATAACATTTACTTTTTCCACTGTGCCTCACTTTTATCACTGTCCATTTACTTTTTCCACTGCATCTGTCCACTTTTGTCACTGTTGCCCGGAAAGGTCGGCACTGCGCATGCGCCACGTCATCGAGCAAAAATCGGTAACTTTTTACACCAAAAACAGGTGGAAAAAACTGGCACTTTTTCGCGAATTATAGAAAAACTTTCTTTATTCGCATAATTCAAAGCTGATGCAAGAATATAAAAGATTCCTTGGTTCGAGACGAATCAATTGACATATTAAATTAATAAATTTCATCAAAGAGTAGGGAAGTTATGGTTATCTATACCTATATTTTGAAAATCGGTTTTTTATAGTTGAACTTTTTTCATTCACATAATTCAAAGTTGATTCAAGAACAGAAAATATGTGTTGATTCGAGACGAATCGATTGACCTATGATATTAATACATTTCATTGAAGAGTAAGGAAACTATGGTAATGCATAATATTTGAAAATACGGTTTTTTTAAGTAAATCTTTTTTCTTCAACATAATTCAAAGTTGATGCAACAATATGAAAGATTCCTTGGTTTGAGACGAATCGATTGACCTTCCATATCAATACATTTCATTGAAGAGTAGGGAAGTTATAGTAATTTATATATTTTTCAAATCATTCTTTATAGTAAAAGTTTTCTCATTCTCGTAATTTAAAGTTGATGTGTGAATAGAAAAGTTGTGTTGATTCAAGACGAATCGATTGACTTATAACATTGATACATTTTATTGAAGAGTAAGGAAGTTATGGTAATGCATAATATTTGAAAGCACGGCTTTTCGTAGTAAAACTTTTTTCAATAACATAATTCAAAATTAATGCAAGAACGGAGAATATTCCTTGATTCGAAGCGCATCGATTGATCTGTAATAATAATACACTTTATTGAAGATTTGTCAAGTTATGCTCATTTATAATATCTGAATCATCAGTTTTAAACAGACAAACTTTTTTCATCGACATAATTCAAAGTTGACGCAGGAATAGAAAAGACTTTTTGATCATAAATTCTCAAATAGAGTAATTCTGGCCATTTTTGTAAGGAAATCATAAAGCTGGGAAAGGGATAGGGCGCGACGGAACTTTTCCTTTCCCTTTTCCAGCTCGAAAAATTATTATTTCAAATACAAGATTTGATTTGTCTGATTTGTCTTTGTATGTAAAACATT